>JAQQSK010013988.1:0-11289 GCA_028658325.1 Potorous gilbertii
CATCTGAAAGGATGGGAGGAGATATCTGTTCACCAAGAAAGTAACCTTCTATAGTCTTATTTTTTTCCTCTTTTTTTGGCATTTTCCCAACCAGTTACTTGACTTTTGGGTCCTTTGTCAAGAGTAGAGTATACTCTGGGGTCCTGTAAGATATCAGTTCCTCCAAGGTGGCACAATCAAGTATGTGCTGGTCTGGGTGCAGGGAAGGATTTTTGTGCCCAGAATCTTAGCAGAGTTTCTCTCCACAGGCACCTGGCCTCCAGTTCCTACAAGCCAGCACTGGGGGGTGGGTGGGATTCAGTCAAGCTGCGGGGGCAGGGCCTCTATTCAGGCTAGATAAAGATCAGCTGCCTCAGGACATCTACACAGGGCTGAGGTAAGACTCAGCTCTTCAGTGCCCCCGGGGGCTTTTCGATCCATCTGTGGTCTCAGGCTGCTGTAGGGGCTGCCCTGAGAACTCCTGCTGCCTGCCCGATGTGAAGGCCCTTTTCCCTTCCTGGCCAGCTGAATAAACCCTGTCACTGACCTTTGGCGCCTGTGGGTTGATGGACCTGCGGACCCTCTGCTGCTGGGACTGGAGATTCCGCTCCAGAGGGCTGTTCAGGAGCAGTGTGCCCATGGCCAAGGCTGGGCTGGGCTCCGTGCTCTGAGCTCCGTTCAGTATCTGGTGCAGCTGACATTTCAGGTCACCCTGGGCTGGAAATCTCCTCCACTCTGTTGTTCTCCACTTCTGCTGCTCCAAAATTTGTTGAGAGTTCCTCTCTACATGTGTTTTATGGGCTATGTGGGGGCAGCCTCCGTATGTATGTCTTTCTCCTCCGCCATCTTGGCCTGTATTTTTTTAAGGACAAGTTGAGCCCATCCTGATGGCATGGGGCAGAGGGGTCTTAAGGAATTCTCAATTGGTTGAAGAGATTTAAATGAAATTTCAGCTATCTATCTGTTTATCAATCTATCTATCTATCAATCTATCTATCTATCTATCAGAATGTGAGGGTCAAGTACATTATTTGCAATGTAACTCTTTGTGAAAAATCAGAGGAAATATGAGAGAATGCAGTTTTGTCCCTACTTTTAAAATCAATTTTTGTTCATATTGTGATAGGAAAAGTTCATGAAGAAATTGATTGTGTGATTGGCCGAAATCGAAGTCCCTGCATGGAGGACAGAAACAAGATGCCTTACACCAATGCTGTGGTACACGAGATACAGCGATACATTGACCTCATTCCTACTAACCTGCCCCATGCTGTGACTCAAGATGTTCGATTTAGACAATATCTTATCCCTAAGGTCAGAAGTGCTTGTCATTCTAACACAAGATTTTATACTCTCTCCTATTGAATTAAAGAATCTTGGAGTTAGAAGGAAACTCAGGCCAACCCACATCCCTGAGACGTGGTCACTGAATTTCAGAATTTGAAGGCATTTCAGTGGTCATATTGTCCATCTCCAATCAGAAAAAGAATTCCATTTAGTGTATGTTTACCTTGTAACCATTCAGTCTTTACTATAGACTTTAAAGGAGGGGTAGCCACTTTTTGTTGTGGCATTCTATTCTAATCTTGGAGAGCCATAAATTGAGGGAATTTTCTTTTCTTGCATTAAGCCTAAGTTTGCAATTTTCTAACTTTAATATGTTACTCTTGGTTTTGTCTCCTCGGACAAAACAGAACAAAGTTCCTTTACTTCCAAGCTGCCGTTGAACTTCAATAATTACGTTTTGTATATGGTCAATCAGTTTTAAATTCTCCTATTTGTTTAATAGTTTAATCTGTAACTTCCACCATTTTCAGAAGAAGTACATGAAAAACTTTGTAAAGTACTTTGCTAAAATCTACGTAAATACTAACTACAGTCTTATCCTGTTCTACCAATTTATTAACACCTTCTTCATAAAAAAGGAAATAATGATGATGCCTCTCCAGATCTTTGTGTCCACCACTTCCTCATCTAGAATCGTTTCCTATTCCTTCTTTGTCTAGATTAATTATGTCTTTAGAAATGTATTCTAGAGTCCAAGTGCAAATTAAATTACACTTTTTTCACTTTGTTTTTCTTGCTCAGATGTCTAGGTGCTTTCTTATTTTCTCCTTATTTTTCTGGGGTATTAAATCCTATTAGCCATATTTGTTTATTCTGTCCTTTTCAGTTTAAAGCTCATTCCCTTGGTCAGAAAAGAAACCAGAAGCAAAAAAAAAAATGGAGAAGTTCTGTAACTTCTCTTGTCACTTTTCATCCCCATCCTATAACTCTCTGAGTTGTGAAGTTATCCTTTCTTTAATCCTCCTCTTTTCTATAATATTGTTTTAAAAACTCTGCTTGTTGCCTGTTGTTGACCCCACCAGCCTCTGTTCATTCTGGGCTTTATCACATTCTTAGGGAACTGTGACGTGCATCTTTTACTCATCCTTATCTTTGAAAAATCTAAGTTGGTTGGTGAGTTTCCTGTATTAATAATAGCTTCTGTTTATAAAGTACTTTGAAGCTTGCTTTCCATAGATTATCTTATTCATTCTTTACAGCAGCTTTGTGGGAGTAGATGCCCTTATTATCCCCCTTTTACAGGTGAGGAAACTCAGACTTAGGGAGCACCTGGCTTTCCTAGGGTCATGCCGCTACTAAGTGCTAATCTGAATCAGGATTGGTGCTAAGGCTTTCCTGACCTCAGGTCTTGCAGTCTCTCCATGGCACCCTCTGGCTCCCTTAATCACATTAGTATCTTTAGATAATGTGCCTTTTTCTTCCATCATCAGGTTTTTCTTTCTGTGCTCAGAAAATAACTCGTCTCTCTTGGTGATAGTAAGAATAGCTAGCATTATATTGTGATGTTATATATGAATACATCACAGATATTCTCTTTCTACCCTCAAGACCACTCTGAAATGTAGGCACTATTGTTATTCTCATTTTGCAGATGAGTAAACTGAGTCTGAGAGAGGGCAAGTGATTTGGCCAGGGTCACACAGCTAGTGAGTATTTGAGGTCAGGTCCAGTCTTTGCATTAGTTGCCTGTGTTATAAAGTCTAAGATGGACTGGTCACTTTCCCAAAAATTCCACCCCCCAAAATCATAAGTGTGCACAGAAGGTTTGCCAAGTGTGATAACATACCCTGCAACACAGCATGATTCCTTTAGTGGAAGAATGTTGTGCCACCTTGGTTCTGCAGATCTGCATTCACATCTTGATTATCCAAGTTCTTCTGAGATGGTGAGAATTGAATCAGTAAAAGAATTTCCCTTTTTTTCTTCTGCTACATTTGAAGGGTGAAATTACCATTAAGATCAGTCAAGGAATTATGAGCTGCTCTGTTTTTGACAGAAAGGAAACTTAAAGAAGTGAATGAATAATTGAAGTTTTCCATCACTGCTATATCACATCTAATGACTAGAGCTTACAATCTGTTTTCTGTATTCCTTGTCTATTTCTTCTTTCTGTCCAAGATTCACAACAGTGTCACCCTTGATGTTGCCGCCATTTCTTTTTACCTAGATGCATCTCATTATTCTCCTTTCCTCTGCCTCCTATATCTCCTTAATATATACTACACCACCCTCTTTTTACTATCCTGTTTCTTTTGAATAAGATATACTCTTTTCAGAGCTTCATTCTTGTTAAGATCTCACCCTACCAATTCCTAGTTGTAATTTAATTTGTAAGTTGTAAGTTTAAATTAAGTTGTAAGTTAAATTTTCTTCCTTGTCTTAAAATCTCCAATTCATCTTTTTTTATTAGCCACTTTTGGAGCATTTCAAAAACTTTTTTCACTATATTTGTGAGAAATCAAAAGAATAATCTTTCCAGCCTTTGCTACATTCATCATTCCGTTCCTGGTTAGAAGTCTATCACTCCTATATTTTAATTCAGATGTGGTTCAGAAATCCAAATCCCATTGTCAAACACCCTCTTACACCCATTTCTGAAATCTGCCTTTCCTTTCTGAACCTTTTGCTTCCACTTAAAGCCATAATGAATATATTACTTGCACTCCTAAGGATGTTAGTTTTTTTTTTTATCCTACATGTCAAAACCTTTGGAAATACTTCCCATGTTCCTTATGGAATATATAATATTGCAGATTTTCTAATTTACTGTCAGCATAGGTGTTTAAAAAATATTGACCCCTTCCATACTTAAAAATGCTGGGTTTTGACTAGATGATATTTCTAAGTTCTCTTTCAACTTTAACATTCTATGATTCTTATTTTCTAATGATTTGTTTGTATCTACTCATTTCAGGGTACCACTGTAATACCATTACTGTCTTCTGTTCTGTATGATGATGAAGAGTTCCCCAATCCAGACAAGTTTGACCCAGAACACTTCCTGGATGCAAGTGGCAACTTTAAGAAGAGTGACTTTTTCATGCCTTTTTCAGCAGGTAAGAAATTCATCTAAGGGTGAGAATCAAAGATATATTGATAACTCAGAGGATCTGTGTTTTGATCCAGCTTTGCTACTTATTACCTGTTCTACCTTGGTCAAATTATTTCATTTCTTTGGTTTTCAGTTACTTTATATGCCAAAAGATTGTGTTGGACTAGGTGACCCTTATGATCTATGTTCTGAAACCAGGAAGTAGAATGGCAAAATAGTACATCATTCTTCTAATTCTCCTTTGGCCATGGTTCATCAACTGCATCAGCTGGTTTCAGGATAGTTATTTGAGGTTATTCCATATGAGAGTGAGGGCTGAGATAGTGATCACATTGTTTTGTATCCAGAGCCCAGAACTAAAGTCCCCTTCACCTCCCCATATTAAAATGTATCTTCCCAGTCATCCTCAACCAGGAGCTACTTCTCAGATAAAGTCCTCCAGGCTTTTATGTTAGCATGGTACAATCTTGTATCTTATCAAGTCTAGGACGGGTTATCTTGAAGGCCTATTACTCAGGTACCATTATTACTAAACACACTGAAGATCTAATCTTAGAGTTTACTATTTTGTAGAAATGTGATTCCTGACTAGGACCAATATGTATGGAAACTCCTTTCTCAGTTATGTAGATTTTAATGTGAATCTACTGGTACAGAATTAAAGATGATGGACTCTCTTTTCCTTTCACCTTCAATTTTTTGGGTAACCTATTGGTTATTAGGTAATGGTGGTGATAGCCAAGTCTGGGGCTGGCAGACATGAATGTGGCAGGCAGCTAACTGTCTCTGATGTGGTGTTCAATACCATGAACTGCTTAATTGATGCTGGTACTTAGGTTAGAGCTAAGAGAAGAGTGAGCAGTTAAGACAAATGACTGTGAAATTAAGGGGTAGGTTCCAGAGGTGTTTTCTGTCCAGAATGGTGACAGGATGTTCCCAGTGGAACTTTGATCATTCTCATGTCACCTTTCCCCATCACAGTCACTCTGGATAGCTATAGACTTAGTTCTTGAGTCATTGTTTTCTCAGTAGGGCAATGACTCCTTTTCTCTGAATGCAAATCCCAGAATTTGATCTGGCTCAGCAGGATTAAATTAGAGAGAGAATATTGGAGGGGTCCTCCTGTTCAGGAGAATCTGGGTCTTCAAAAGATTCAAGTACTAGGGATGAAAGGAATGCATGCAATCTTTTACCTAATGCCCCTGAGTGTTAGTGGGCTCCCTATAAGTCTGAAGAAGTGGCCTAGATGATTTAGAAGTCTATGAATAATAAATCCTTTTGTTTGTCTCTTTCAGGGAAACGGATATGTGCTGGTGAGAGCCTGGCTCGGATGGAATTATTTCTGTTTTTTACCACCATCTTACAGAATTTTGCCTTGAAATCTCCTATTGACTCAAAAGATATTGACACAACCCCAGTTGCCAGTGGATTTGGCAAACTACCCCCCTTCTATGAGCTCTGCTTTGTACCTTTCAAAAACATGTGAAGGACCACTCCTAGTTCCAACTGCTCTAGAGTCCCTTCATGTGCTATGTGCAAGGTGTATTCATTCCATTGCTTGGCAACAAAAGCCCTCTATGATTTTCAGCCCAATATACCCTTCTAGCTTAGTTTAATACTCCCATTTCCCCCCATTCTCCAGAAATTCCCTATTCCTAGAATATTTCTTCTCTTTAACTCTAGTAATTGGAATCCTACCCATCTTTCAAATCACAGTTCCAGTGCCATATCGCTGTGACCACTTTGGTGCTTATCGTCTGTATTACACAATTTAAGTCTGAATCATAGACCCATCTTATGTTGTGTAGTGTTTCAGACATGTTAGTTGATCTTGTCTTGTGCTTCTTACTAGATCTTAAGCTTGTTATTAGTAGGACCTTTACCCTATATCTGTGTGATTCTCCACCACCAATGGCTTAGAAGCCCTTTTCTACTTCTTAAATATCTCAGTTCATACACTTCAACACATACTCATGTCCCACTCTGATGGCAGCTTAACTACAGAGTGTAGGACAGACTGGAGTTAGGAAGACGTGAGTGAAAATCCAGCCTAAGATATTACTGGCTTTATGACCCTGAGCAAGTCGCCTCATCTGTTTGCTTCGGTTGCTTTGTGTGTACAATGAGGATAATCTTCCGGAGTTGTTGTGAGGATCAAAGAAGCTGATAAGTGTCGAACATGTAGCACAGGGTCTATATAATTGTTAGCTGCAAGCTTTATTACTACCTCAACAACAACAACTCCTCCTCCTCCCTCTACAACTATGTATTTTACCTGCCTACTCTGCTTACAAAGTATGTATGTAAAAAACATACGGGACACATTTGAATAGTACAGTTTGACTGAGGCATAGAGTGCCTAGAGGATACGAATAGGAGAATAGCCTGGAATGGAAGAGAGGCCTTGCATAGCAAGAAGAAGAGTTTGAACTTTAGTCACTAAACAAGAAATGAACTGACTATTAACCTTATCTATACATAAAGAAGGTGAGTTGGACAGAATATGGGGAAGATGGCTTTTATAACAATACAAAGTCAAGGAGGCCAGGTTATTTCAGGATTTGGGGAAAGGAATTATTTGACACACATATTAAAATTATTTATTTAGTGAAGATTGTAGATAGGATACTACAGATATTCAATTCTAATCAATTATTCTTCTGCCTGAGATATAGAGAGTTGTCTGTTGGCAAATCTAATTCCTTCTGAGCCAAAGGCCAGACTCCATGTTGCCTGCCCACTCTTTCTTGCCCATACCTGTTGTAGTCTTCTAAAGGAAAAAGTGTCCAGAGATGCAATACCAATCAGTTCATATCACTAGTTGTAGAGGTAATGTCCCCAGGTGCTCATCTTCCAGAGATACAAGTATTTTTCAAAGCTTTATCATTACATTTACATCAATCTAGCTTCTTATTAAGTTATATCCTCAGCTTTAATACACAACAATATCTGTTAACATATCAAGTAAAGAGTACATCCACTGTTCTCTCATTATTTGTATACAGATGTAAAAGGGTATCAACTCGTCAGTGAGTGGCAAGGAAGACTCTTGACCATACCATATCACTGTTTCCATACACTGATGGAGTCAGGGAAATAGGACACCAGTGAGAGAAGTACAAACTCACTGAAGTCTGGAGGGAGTTTTTTTATCCATAGAAGCCTAGTATAATGGCATTCTTTCACTTTTAAAGCTACCACATGAGCAGGATACTGAAATTTCTTACCCTACAAAATGCTACTGAGAAGGAATTCTTTGATTTACCCATCATGACATACCTCCAAAATACGCATAAATAGCCCAGCTTTCTTTTTGTCCATGAGTCTAGGAACTTAGAATTGGCTATGTGCAGAAGAACTTGCAAGTACTTAAAAGGTAAAAAAGGCAAGCAAGCAATAAGATTACTTTCAGCAACTTCTGGAAAATGGGAAGAGTTCTGCTTTCAGCCACATTGTCAATCTTGATTGATTCTAATCCTATTTGAGGAAAAGATGTAGATTGGAAGGGATAACTAGTTTCCTAGCTTCTTACAGCGTCTGATATCTAACAAAATTCTTATTGAATACTTATTCATTCATTCATTTTTTTCATTCACTCATTCATTAAGGCATTCAAAATCAAAGACCGACCCCCCCCCCCTTTCTCCATTGGGACAATTTAAGTTGCATTTCTATACTACTTACGGTCAAATATACTGCAAAAACAATCGTAGAAGGGACTATAAGATCAATCTACTTGAACTTGTACTATTTCATTATCATTTAACATTAGAAAACTTCCTCTAGTCTCAGCAGTATTTGAAAATATAAGGAAAACATTTAAGACCAATTATAAGGCACTCATTAAGGTCAAACGGTCTACTTATTTATGAAAGTTATCGGTATTCTTAAAATGTCATCATTATTAGGTTAGTTTGAAAGAAAGATTGGGGCTGAATTGTGTATGATGGGGTGATTCTAAAAACAAAATTGGGTAGGAAAAGGTAAAAAGGAAAAATCTCAAAAATGGGTCATGAAGGAAAAACTGATACAGAAGAAATAGGTGGAGGTGGAGGTCTGGTAATGTTGGAATCTTGCTCTCATAGTCTCTGGGTTGAAGAGGAAATAATGTGTACATCCAAGGGATTGTGGAAGTCTCCTGGACTTGTAGAGAGGTGAGAAGACTGGGAGATGGTCAAGGAAGGACTTTTAGAAGGTTGTGTAGATTAAAATTTAGGAGAGTGAGGGGTAGGGGATAAGGGAGGGACTCAAAGGGATGTGTAGAACAAAGAATAAGAGGGCAAGGGGAGAAGATAAGGTTACAAGGATACTCACAAATGATAATTATAATTGAATGTGAATGGGATAAATTCACTCATAAAATGGAAACTGATGGCAGAATGAATTAAAAATCAGAATCCAAGAATATGTTGTTTACAAGAAATACACATAAGAATGAGATACACAGAGAGAGAACTAGAGAACTGGAGTAGAATTTATTATGCTTCACGTGAAGACAGAGTTAGCAAATCATGATCTCAGACAAAGTTATGGGTAAAATAGATTTCATTAAAAGAGATAAACAGGGTAACTGCATTTTGATAAAAGATGCTATGGAAAATAAAGAAATATCAGTACTGAACCTATATGCATCAAATGCTTTAACATCTAAATTTTTGAAAAAAACTTTAAATGAATTACAGATGCAGTTAGATAGTAGTACTATAATAATGAGAGACTTTAACTTTCCCTTCTCACAACTAGAAATCTAGTCAAAAAATAAATAAGAAAGAAGACAAGGAGGTGAATAGAATTTTAGATAAGCTAGAAATGATAGATATCTCAAGAGATTTGAATGCAAATGGAAAGGAATATACTTTTTATCAGCACTTCATGGTATCTTTATAATGATTGACCATATATTAGGACATAAAAATTTTATAGTTAGAAGCAGAAATATCAAAAATATTATTAGGAGTTATTTTACCCTATTATATGCCAATAAATTTAATATGGGAAGATATTTACAAAAATATAAATTCCCTCAATTAGGAGAAGAGGAAATAGACCAATCTTAGAAAAAAGAAATTGAACAGTCCATAAAAGAGCTTCGTAAGAAAAAAGCACCAGGATCAAATGGATTTACAAGTGAATTTTACTAACATTTAAAGATCAACTAATTCTAATATTAAGCAAATTATTTGAAATAATAGGCAAAGAAGGAATACTACCAACTTCTTTTAAGAAACAAATATGATAATGATACCTAAACTAGGAAGAGGAAAAACAGAAAAAGAAAACTGTAGATTATTTCCCTAAAGAATAAGTATGTTAAAATTCTAAATAAAATGGTTGCTAAAAGATTACAACAGTATATTATAAAGATTATACATTATGACCAAGTGGGATTTATACCAAGAATGCAAGGATGGTTTAACATAAAACTATTAGCATGATTGATTACATCAGGTAAAAGTAAAAAAGAATCATATGATTATATCAATAGATACAGAAAAAACCTTTTCATTAAGTGCAACACTCATTTCTAATAAAAACTCATGAAAGTATGGGTATAAAAGGATTTTCCCCTAAGTGGAGAAAAAGCACTTATCTAAAACCAGAAACAAGCATTATTTGTAATGAGGATAAACTAGATGTCTTCCCAGTAAGATCAGGTGTGAAACAAGGATGCCCACTGTCACCAGCATTATTCAATATTTTATTGGAAATGTTAGCAATAAGAGAAGAGAAAGAAATAGAAGGAATAAGAATGGGGAATGAGGTAATAAAACTGTCTCTTTTTGCAGATGATGTGATGATGTATTTGGAAAATCCCAAAGACTCAACTAAAAAATTAGTTGAAACAATTAGCAATTTTAGCGAGAACAAAACAAAGTGAAACTCCAAGAATTTTAACAAAGTAGTAACACATAAAATAAATCAACATAAAACATCAACATTCCTGTATATCACAAAATCTGTAAGAAGAGATAGTAAGAGATATCACATTTAAAATAACTGTAGACTGTATAAAACACCCAGGAGTACACCTGCCAGAACAGTTGCAGGAACTATATAAACAAAATTATGGAAACCTTTTTATACAAATAAAATCAGATTTAAATAATTGGAGAAATATTAATTGATCTTGGGTAGGCAGGGCCAATATAATAAAAATGACAATTTTACCTAAACTAATTCATGTATTCAATGTCATCACAATTAAATTGCTAACATTTTTTACTGAATTAGAAAAAAATAACAAAATTCATTTGGAAGAACAAAAAGTCAAGAAAATCAAAGAATTATTGAAAAATAATATAATGGAAGGTTGTTTAGTAGTACCAAATCTCAAACTGTTATAAAGCTATAATTATCAAAACTATTTGGTAGTGACTACAAAATAGAAAGAGTAGACATGCAACTTGCAGTGACAAATAAATATGGTAAGTATAAAGACAAGATTTTGGACTAAGAATTCATTCTTTGGTAAAAAATTATTGGGAAGACTAAATAGCAGTTTGGCAGAAATTGGGCATAGACCAGAATCTGACACTTATTAAGGTAAGGTCAAAACGAATAAATGACCTAAATACACAGAGAGATACTACAAGAAAATGTCAAGAACATGGTACTGATCACATTTGCTAGGGGAACAATTTATGAATAAACATAGAGCACAGTGAGGCATAAAGTGGATAATTTTGATTACATTTAATTTAAAAAAACTTAAAAAAATTTTAAAATATAAATTTATTTAACTTTTTACATTCATTTTCACAAAATTTTGGGTTCCAAATTTTCTCCCCATTTGTCCCCTCCCCCACCCCAATACCCCCAGCATTCTAATTTCCTCTATCACCAATCTGCCCTTTCTTCTATCAACCCTCCCTTCTCTTGTCCCCATCTTTTCTTTTGTCCTGCAGAGCCAG
>JAQQSK010013989.1:0-11288 GCA_028658325.1 Potorous gilbertii
TCTGCAACGCAAATCTCCTTCACTGTGTTGCTGCATGGCCTCCACTGCTCCAGAATTTGTCAGGAGTTCTTTTTACAGGAAATCTATGGGCTGTGGGTTTGGACCTAGCATAGGTGAGTCTTTCTACTCCGCCATCTTGGCTCCGCCCCCATGAAAAATAAATATTAAAAAAAGAGGAGGGTTGTGTTTCTCGTCTCCTCAGTACCATGCTCAAGGATGAGATTCGAGTCAGCTGCTCAACTCCCCAAGAGGCTTTGAGTAGGGACAGGGACACCACTGAAGGCTGAAATTCAGATCAGCTGTCAACTTTCACCAGAAGCTTTAAGCTGAGCTGCCTGGACAATGGACCTATGTTGCTTCCAGGTAGCTACCTGCCATCCACTGTTGCTGCCACTGCCTAGAGCCAGTGCTGTGGGAACTCCATTCCCCTCTTGCCCTGCTGGGAAAGCCCTCCCACTCTGACCTTTGGGGCTCTCTTTGTTGCTTGTAGGTTGAGGGATCTGGGACCTTCCCTGGTGGGAATTCTGCCCCAGAGGTCTATTCAGGTCCTGTTCCTCCCAGTGCTGCCCAGCCAGAGCTGAGCTCTGCTCTGCTCAGAGTCTCTTGAGATAGACCTTTCCTGTTGGTTTTCCAGGTCACCTTTGGTTGGAAACCCCTTTCACTCTGTTGTTCTGTAGCTTCTTCTGCTCTGGAATTTGTTGAGAGTCATTTTTTACAGGTATTTTGTGGATTGTGGAGGAAGAGCTAGAGTATATGCATCTTTCTACTCCACCATCTTGGCCCCACCCCTGGACCTTCACATTTTAAAAGATTCTTATACCAGATAACTGATTTAGACAAAGATAGAACAGCAAATGATATATAAATTGAAATTCTGTGAAGTTTCTAAAAAATAGAGAAGCAACTTGAAATGATTATACTAATTTATATTGTCAAAATTACTTGGGAACTTTTAAATCTGAACCAGAGAAGCACAACTCCCTTTTTGAATTGTCCCAAGAATAAAAGCTATGATCAAAGAAAGGATGTCTAGGCATCAGATAACTACATGAGACCTCTGAGATTCAAAATATATATTTAACTGGACATTAAGCATGGATTCCTGGGATACAAGGAACTTATTGTTAGTTAACATTGATAATTGCAATGATTTGTATGGTTCATGTTTAAGCTTTTTGGCTTATCTTGGTGACATGTAAATCTCCCTTCTCAAAACTAGACCATTGTAAGTCATCTAAGTTTAATCTGTACTTGACTTATTGTCAAAATGCAATTTGGTGAACTGTAAGAAAAACTTTATTGTGTTATTTGAATCTAGCCCTGCATGGCTAAGAAACTATAACCATTCACTGTACTATTTGATCTTACTCCAAGTGACTTGGAAACTGAACTATTTCTATGTGCCTTTTGCCATGTAAACTGCATTGTACTGTTTTTGCTCAGTTATGAAATTATATGTTTTCTGGGAGCCCCTGTCAGGTCTTTCTATGTAGAATCTTGGATCCATCTGTCACATTCATTGCCCCTGCACCTGAGTGGACATCAGAGCTCATAGGAGACCTTGCTCTCCAATTTTAAAAGCCTCAAAAAGACAACATCAGACATGGACAGCTATCCCAAGAGTCCAGACAAGATCTGCATGAAGAACAGCTCCCTCCCTACCTGAACCCCTTGCATACCCAGGACTCATTGTTTAGAGGTTTTTCTGTACCTTTCTCTATAGGTGAAGGCTCCAGTATGCCTTTGACCATAAAGAGGAAATGATAACATTTAATATAATTTTTAGACTTTAATAAGAGTCAGAGCTTGAATTAATCAATCAGAGGAGAGCCTAGACCTAACAATTTCTTTGTTCTCTGAAGTATACTTAGAGAATACCTCTTCCTATGTCAACAAGGCCAGATGGGGCTGACTTAGCATACTTTCTGAGATCCATCACTGGAGACACTATCTTGAATAATGAGACTTTTCTCATATCATAGTACTTTGTGAACATATACTATGTTATGGTGTGTTAATGGTAAAGATCCTGGTTTGTAATTTCAACTGACACTTTGTCACCGCTCTTATCTTATTGTATTCACAACTTATTCAATTAAGAAAATTCCTTTCTCATTCTATAGTTAAATACATATAGAGACCATAAATCTGAGGGACACAAACATTCTGGGATAGTCCTAAAACAGATTTAAGCCTGGTCTTCCTTGTATCAGACTGTCACAAGTTTCCTTCTGGCTCCATGGCCATGTAACAACTAACTTTAAGGGAATAAAAAATATGTATTTAGCCTGTTTGACTTTTTTAAACCAAACTTTCAGGTCGAACAACACACATCTTTAACCAACCTTTTCAATGCCACCTGAACTTCTCTAATGCATGCCCCTGCTCCACACATCACCACACACTAGTCTTGGAAGGGCAGTTTCATGAGTGAATGAATGAATGAGCTTTTATGAATTACTCTCTGTATGTCAGGGTCTGTGGTAAATGTTGGGGGCACAAATACAAGAATGTATCTCATTTTCTTCCCCCATGGAGCTCATATTATAATAAGGAGAGACAAGACACTCAGGGGAGCTGGCGCCAGAGGGGAAGGTTGAATATGGGCTGCAGCATGGTTAGGAAATAGGCAGGAAGCGAGCTGGAGTCCCAGCTCCAGACAAATAGAAAAGCTCTTTTTAGAACCTTTTCCCCATGGCCACTTGTAGATACTCTCTGTACTGGGAAAGCTCTCTTTAATATTCATGCCATAAAAAAATAAATCACCTGATAATCATTTTATATCATTTGAATCTCAATAAAGGACACAGTTTGAAGTAATCAGCCAGAAGAAGAGCCTGGACCTAACAGTAATCCCTTTATTTTTGGAGTAAACTCAAAGAATATCTCTTCCTCTGTCAACAAGGCCAGACAGGGTGGACTTAAAATCATATTTTCCTCTGCTTAAGGCCATTAAAGGTGAGAACTTTAACCCAAGACACTATCTTGAATAATGGAACTTTTTATCTTAATATTTTGAGGATAAATACTGTGTTGTGGCACGTTAATGGTAAAGAAATATGTATCCTGTGTTGTAATTTCAATTGGTATTTTGTCCACTCTCTTATCTTATTGTACTTACCACCTTTTCAACTAAGAATATTCCTTTCTCATAATATGGTTGAACATATATAGAGAGCATAAATTTAAGTGACATAGAGATGCTGAGTTGTAATTGTTTTAAAATACATGAAAAGTTTGTTATTCCTTTATCATATAGTCAGAAATTATGTTTTGTCTCCTTGTAGTACTGATGAGCTAGTTTTAAGGGAATAAATAATATGAATTTAAAACCATTTAAAATCACCTAGCTTGTTTGCCTCTTTTAATTAAACTTTCACATCCTGGTGGTGATTATCTACTTGACTCCACATCATCCTTTTTCTGTTTTTAGTTGATTATTTTGTAAACAATATTTTATTTTTTCCCAATTACATATATAGACTATTTTTAACAGTCTTTTTTTTAGGCAATCAGGGTTAAATAATTTGCCTAGGATCACAAACTAGTAAGTATCTGAGGCTGGGCTTAAACTCAACTCCAGGGCTGGTGCCCTATCCAGTGTGCCACCTAGCTGCTCCTTAACATTCATTTTTTTAAAACAAGTTGAGCTCCAAATTTTCTCCTTCCTTCCCTCATCTTCCCCTTCATAAGATAATAAAAAAATTGATACAGACTTTACATTTTTAATCATGTAAAACCTAGTTCCATATTAGTCATCTTGTAAGAAGAAACAGACCAAAAGAAAAAAAAATGAAGCAAAGTAAATGAAAATTGTATGTTTCCATCTGCATTCAGACTCCATCAGTTCTTTCTCTGGATTTGGATAGCTTTTTGAAGAACTGCTCAAAATCAATATTGATTAGAGAGATGCACACCAAAACAACTCTGAGATACCATCTTACACATTCAGATTGGCTAATATGACAGAAATAGAAAATAATAAATGTTTAGAGTATCTGGGGAAATTGGGACACTAATTCATTTTATTTTTTGTATAATTGTGAATGGATTGAACCATTCTGGAGAGCAATTTAGAAGTTTTCCTAAAGGCAACCAAACTGTGTATATCCTTTAATACAGCAATACCACTACTAAGTCTTCATAAACTTTTAATTTCATTTTTGAACTTTAATAAAGGGCCAGAACCTGAATTAATCAGTCAGAAGGAGAACCTGGGCCTAACAGCCTCTTTGTTCTCTGAAGTAAACTTAGAGAATACCTCTTTCCATCACAACAAGGTCAGGTGGGGCTGATTTAGCATTCTTCATGAGACCCTTAATTTAAGACACCATCTTGAATAATGGGACTTTCTTCTGTATCTTAATATTTTGTGGACATATACTATGATATGGTATGTTAATGGTAAAAAAAGAAACCTGGTATCCTAGGTCATAATTTTAATTGACACTTTGTCAACTCTCCTATCTTATTGAATTCACAACTTATTCAATTAAGAAAATTTCTTTCTAGTTGTATAGTTAAACACATGTAGAAATCATAAATCTGAGGGACACAAACATCCTGCAATTGTCATAAAACAGATTTAAGCATGGTCATCCTTATATCAGACAGTCAGAAGTTTCCTTCTGGCTTCATGATGATGTATCTACTAGCTTCAAAGGAATAAACAACATGAATTTACTTATAACCTCATCTTTTTGCCTCTTTGTCCCAAATTTTGGGTCGACTGTCCATATACCAGAGATCATAAAAAGGTGAAAGCACCTACATGCACAAAAATATTTATAGCACATCTTTTTTTGCAGTGGCAAAGAACTGCAATTTGAGAAGATGCTAGTCAGTTGAGGAAAGACTGTAAAAATTGTGCCATATGAATGTGATGGAAAACTATTGGGATTTAAGAAATGATGAGCAATCAGATTGCAGAAAACTGGGAAAGACTTACAATGACTGATGCAAAGTAAAGTGAGTAGTACAAGGAGAACACTGCACACAGAAACAACAATGTTACAATGATGATCAACTGTGATTGACTTTACTGTTCTCAGCAATAATATGATCTCCCTCTTTTCTTAAAAATTGTAGCCTCTAGCTCATAGTCTTCTTCTGAACACTAACCTCTCTCTTGTTAACATTTGGGTACTTCTGCATACATAGAGATGTTCCCTCAGTGACTCCTAGCATCCCAGCTTCTTAAGCTCCTCAACTCCATGACCTATTCTTTATCCACCCCAACCATATGTAAGAAAGATCATACTTCTGATCTCACTATGATCCCCATTTCTTCCATTTCCATGATCACACATTCTCTAACTCCTATATCTGAAAAGAAGCTCTGAGCATTCCCTCATTGCTCCTCAATTTTTGCTGTCCACACCATTTTTATCAGTTCCTCTGCCCCTCAATACTCTCCCAGGTGATCACCCCTTCATCTTACTCTCCTCCTTATGCACTATGTCAAGGTTTAGAGGAAGTCATGCAGCCTGGATACTAGGGTCCATTTTTGTGTTAATATAAGTGTTATCTTACACTTACACACAATATATGTGTTCTCTAACTTCAACTGGGTCCTCAATGTAGCAAAGCAAGCCTTTTATTCCTCTCTAATTGGTTCTTTATCACATTCCCCAAAGCTGTTGTTCTAAACTGTTTCTTTTCTTCTCAAGTTTCCTCCAGCACCGTGCTCCTATCTTCTCAACAGATAAATGAAGCAAATATTTCAATGAAAAACCTGATTTCAGGGGCAGAGCCAAGATGGCGGAGTAGAAAGACTCATTTTTACTAGCTCTGAACCCACAGCCCATGGATTTCCTCTAAAAAGAACTCCTGACAAATTCTGGAACAGTCAAAGCCATGCAGCAACACAGTGAAGGAGATTTCCGTTGCAGAGAGCCCTGAAAAGCCAACCCCAGGGCTCCATCGCGCCCCAGACGGGAGCAGAGCCCTCCCCTCCCCCTGCCCTGGCCACACTGCACTGAGAGGAGCGAGCAGAGCCAAGCAGGCTTCCGAGACCATAATCTCCGGCGCCGCGAAGGTCCCTCCACCCACGGACTCGCAGGTCAGTGAGAGAGATGGGCTGAGAGGGGAGTGGGGTATCTCCGGGACTCGGACCCCCTCGGGAGGCGGCGGCCGCCACGGCAGAGGCAGAGGCAGCTCAGCCAAAGGCTCCCAGAGCAGGCAGCCAGAGGCTCCCAGGGCAGGCCGGAGCTCCACAGCAGCTCCATTACAAAAGGTCTCTGCATAAACCCCGTGAGGGAACTGAGTCTGAGAGGCAGCCCTGCCCCTACCTGAGCACCAGCAGATAAGCTCCCATTGAAGAGCAGTCAGGCCTGCCGCCAAAAGCCCTGAGGCTGGGGAGCAGCATTTGAATCTCAGACCCCAAGCACTAGCTGGGCGGATCTAGGCCAGGGGGTGGAGAGGACTTTCAGAAGTCAAGTAACTGTCTGGGAGCATTTGAATCTCAGACCCCAAGCACTAACGGGGTGGATCTAGGCCAGGGGTGGAGAGGACTCTCAGAAGTCAAGAAAAACCTGATTCAAAAGAAAATAAATGCTCCCAGCACCTTGAGTCTCCCTAGAACCAATTCTACCTACTACAGCAGCACACTAGTATGCCTTTCCCCCTACAGCCTCTTCAATATTTGCATTTTCCTGTTAGGTCAACTTTGTCAGCCACATGAATATGACAGGAAACCTAAAAGTGATGGTAAGGTGCATTTCTCTAATTATTTCCAACTTGGAACTTTTTTGTATGAGTATTCATAGCTTGATTTTTCCCTTTGAAAACTGCCTCTTCCTATATTTGACTACTTATTTAAGCTTGTCAGTCAGGTTGCAAATTCCTTACGTCCAAAGTACATGTATTCCTGGTCTTTATATTCACCATTAAGAGCAGCCAGGTGGTGCAGTGGATAGAGCACCAGTGTAGGAGTCAGGAGGATCTGAGTTCAAATCTCACCTCACACACTTGACACTCACTAGATGGGTGACCTTGGGTGAGTCACTTTAACTCCAACTACCTCATCCCGGGTCATCTCCAGTCATCCTGATGAATATCTGGTCTCTGGATTCAGATGACTCTGGAGGAGAAGTGAGACTGGTGACCTGCACAGCCCTCCCTCACTCAAAACAAAGTCAAGTGCAAGTCATGTCATCATTTCTCTGATGGCATGGTCTTCTTCAGGAAAGGAGGATGAACACACACTTACTATGGAGGGAATGAATGATTCTTAGCAATTGAATCAATTTTATAGATTTGATATTCTCTCTGTATGTATATGTATGATGTATGTGTGTTTATCTATATAATATATATGTGTGTGTATATATGAATAAATGTATGGGTATGTATGTTATATGCATATGCATATAATTGTGTGTATGTATACACATACACATACAATTACTCAGTATATGTATGTGTGTGTGTGTGTAATGCGTTCTTTATGAAAGAGGCTGAAATGAATGTCCCAGTGATTGTTTGTCTTATAGTTTTAAATAAATTCATTTTATTTGTACAAAAGCTTTTAATCTTATATACCAAAATTCTTGCTACCTCATGAACTCTTGCTCTAATCATAGACCTGACCTTTTTCCTTGATTCTCTTGTTTATGATGTTACACTTCATTTTTAAGTCCTATATTCTTTTGGAGCTTGCCCTGGTATAAAGTATGAAATGTTCGCCTAAACCTAGGTTGGACCAAATTTCACTCCAGTTTTCTCAACAGTTTTATGGGAAGATTGAGTTCTTACCCAGGGCTTGGGGTTCTTAAACGTACCAAATATGCATCTATAGTTTAAATAGATTCTGTGAATGGAATGAATAAATATCAATCATTTTACTACTTTCATACTCCATATCAGATTGACTATTCCCACCAGTTTCTCATTCAGTACCAAATTGCTTTCATTTTTACTCTTGTAGCAACTTTAAGATTTGGTAGTGTTAGACTCCCTTCCTTTCATTGTTTCTCTTGAAATTTTTGATCATATATTTTTTCAGGTAAAATTTTTTTCCATGTTTACAAAGTAATTCTTTAGTAAATTGATTTTGATTGAAATAGCCCTGAATGAACGAATTAATTTAGGTACCTCAGGTATTCTGAAGATATCTCAGAAATTCCTTTGAGTGTTTCCTCTTAATGGTGTATCCTCTAAACATCCACAAGACAAATAAATGTCATCCTACTCCTCCCTTTCTGTCCTGGATGCTTGCTTCTATCAAGGACCAACACTGAGAACCACTAACTACACAAGACGCAATTGAGGGCATCATGAGTTATGACAACGTACCATGACTCTTCTTTGTTCTTTCACTCAAAATTTAAGACTTGACACATGCCCTGATTATTCTAGTTGTGTTCTTTGTCATGGATGTGAGTGAGGTTTTTGGACTATCAGACTCAAAGATAATATTACATATGAGTACTCCAAATACAGGCAATAGTGGATGTTTGGGGAGACTTAGAATTTTCCACATAAGAGACAGACTGAGCACTCATGCCTGAAGTAAAAGTCCTTTATTAGGTACATATTAACTTACACAAGGGAATTATGAAACTTCTTTTTCTTTCTTCAAAGTTAATGCCAAGTAAGAATTTGCTCATCTTTGCTTACAATCCTTAGTCATCATAGTGATAAATAACACTGACTTGCTGAATCACTAAAGCCCATCACCTAATAAATATTGGAAGCTGATTTCGATCCTGAAGCTGGGGTTAAAGTTAGGCTGTGGACCCAGCTCCCTCTCATGACTGGGCAGGCTTGAGCACTTGCCATGATTGCAGCTACAAGCACTGGCATCCAGTCATTCACCTAGGAGCAGGCCATGTTATTGTCACACCCTGACCTACATCTGGCCAGAGAAATACAAATATCTTGCCTCCAGTTATTCCCATCTCTCTATCTACTCCAGTCTAGTTTCACACCCATATGGAACCACTGATTCTTCACTCTTCCAGATCCCTCCCAGATCCCAAGCTCTCTGCTTTCCAAGTATCCAGATGCAGGCTCCCTCCAACCCACCTTTCTTATTCTCTGTTTCTGTGTCTCTGTCTCTCTTCTAATCACCTATCCTAAGTGCTTTCTTTATGCATTGATTCTTTCTGTTACATTCTAGACCTCTTGCAGACTCTATCTGCTGATGACAGATGATGCTATGCATCACTCTTTTCCCCACTGCCTGGAGTTGAAGAACTTTTCCCAAACAGCTTCCTCAAGGATTTGTACTGCGATTTGAAATCTGTACTCTCTCCCATTCCAAGAAGTTAAGAATCCAGGAGGTCTTCATTTTAACTGAGAGAAAAGCACTCTGTTCTTTCCTTCTTGAGTGGGGTAAGGGGAGTTTTGGATGGGACCCATGATTTTGAGGGATAAAATGTTGGGGAAAGTCTAAGACAGATGGAGCAGGACATACATAAGTTCAGTTAGGTGAGAGAAAAGGACATGGGTGCATGATGATGCAGCTATTAACCAAGACTGATGATGTTCATCCTACTGAGAAGTTGTATTGAACACCCTTCCATCTTCTTTACTTCAGATCTTTCTCTACCTCATTTAGGACTTGAAGCGGAGATGTTTCATTTAAGGGGTACTTGTGATTGAGGCAGATCTGAGTGTGAACCTTTCCAGGATTTTCTTTTCTGAAATCTAATTGACAAGACCCCCAGCTTAGCTTCTTAGCTTCTTAACTTCTAGCAGACAAAGAAAACTCAAAATTCTGTCCCCAGTAGTTCTTGTATTGGAATTCCTCACTGTTTATTAGATGTTGTTGAACACTGCAATCATAATAACTGCAGCCCTGCTCCGACCTCGGTGGAGGAAACTTGCAATATAAGAGGATGTATCAGCAAGCAACCTGGCACCAAGGAGGGCCTGCTGCACAGGTTCTTGGATCTGCTTTTCCAAAAGGAATGCAACTTTAAGAAGGGTAAACAATCTTACTTTAATTACATGTACCAAGAGAGAAAATACAAGCAAGACCAACAGACAGGGCTTTGAACTGTCTGACCATAGGAATACATACGTTATTATCAGAGAGAGAAGCACCAGCATCCGACTTTTCAAAGCTGGCAGGGTTATGGGGGTGAGCTTCTTAAAAGGGTCCAGAGTCTTTTCTTCCACAAGAACCTTCTTCCGAAAACTAAACCCCAAAGCAAAACCTCACCTCAGCACATGAATACTCCTTTTGGAGCCAGAGATCCAGTGTCTCATTAGAAATCAGGAAAAGCTGTGGGCCTTCATAGAAGACGAACATCCCCTAATCAAATATCCCTCATAGCCCCACCTGACCCCTATGGGCAGTGAAGATTTTTATGTCCCATTATAGAGGAAAAGTGAGAGAGGTGCTGTTTTGTGCGGCATACTGCTTATATGGAGGAGTATGTGACTCCTGATTGGTAGAACGAATATTAAGTGTGATGTTACATGATTGCTTGTGTAAGTGGCTTACTTCATTTAGCTGCAGAAATTCTGGAGAGATTATGCAGAGAGACATGAAAGCAGAGGACATCAGGTAGCTAGTGAAGAAAAACCTTTGGTATGACATACACGCATGGGAAATTGGCTTCATGCCTTCCTTGGACTCACTTGACATTCTATCCACTTCTGAAAATGGTGTGTCTCTGGGGGAAATTGTTCTTTCTCTCTCCTTGTCACTTATTGATGACCCTTCCCTCCAAATTTGTAGCCAACAGGATGACAGCTTCACAACACAAATTTCTGTGCTTATTACTTTAAAAGGATGAGTGTAACCTGAAGCTGATATCCCTCAGTTTGGCTCCTTTCCACAAAAGGCTAATAGCAAATAGTGAATAAACTCACTAATCCAAACAAAATATCAAGCAGAAATCAGAGAAGCTGTCCAATTATAATATGACCTAAAATACACAAGAGTAAATGAGCTCTTCATCTGGAAGTGAAATAAGTTTTGAGAGGGGGCGGAGCCAAGATGGCGGAGTAGAAAGACTCACCTATGCTAGGTCCGAACCCACAGCTCATAGATTTCCTGTAAAAAGAACTCCTGACAAATTCTGGAACAGTGGAAGCCGCGCAGCAACACAGTGAAGGAGATTTCCGTTGCAGAGAGCCCTGAAAAAGCGACCACAGAGGTACCCCTGACGGGAGCGGAGTCCTGCCCAGCCGAGCGCTCCCCTCCCCCGCCCCGGCCACGCGACACTGAGAGGAGCCAGCAGACCCAAGCAGGCGTCAGGGACCTGAATCTCCGGCAGCTGCGAAGGTCCCTCCACCCACAGACGCACAGGTCAGTGAGAGAGACGGGCTGAGAG
>JAQQSK010013990.1:0-11288 GCA_028658325.1 Potorous gilbertii
TTTTTTTGCATCCTCAGTGTTTACAAATAGCAGGCACTTAACAAATGCTTGTTGACTATCTGACTCACTGGCTTATCTCAGACCTAGAAGAGGATCTTTAGACTAATGCTGAATTACTTACACTTTCTCTAGGGGTTGGCTAATAAAACTAATAAAAACAACAACAACAACAACAAAATATTCATGGACTGGTACATTTTTTTTTTTGGCTAATCTGCAAGGCTCTATTAAATCATGTCCTACAATGATCACTCTACAAAGTTATTGTCCAATGCCTCCTTGTGGTGTGGAGCTAATCCTGTATTCTTGGTTGGCATCCTCCCAATGGAACACAAGCCCTGACAGACACCACCACTCTAGAAAAACTTTAAATATGGCCCTAGGACCAGACTTGTTCTGCTTTCTGAGGATCAGCCTCTTTAAAATACAGAGTCTCAAGACCAGTTGGCTGGACGATTGATAATGAATTATTTGACTATGGTGACATGTGCATGCAATGACCTTGCCATACTAGAGTTCTGCTCCAGGGCTAACCAACTAGACCACAGCCAGCCTTTTTTCTGCCAGTGCTGATTATAGAGCATTTTGTGAGCACAACTGGATTCTGCTAGGCCATTCCAGCAATGGAGACCCTTGGTTTTAAACATGTCCCAGCCTTAGCATTTTAAAACAACACTTCTGGAGTAGCCCAGAATTGGAGAACCTATGACTTGACTCACTTAACTCACCAACTCTCTAGGAATAAAGGTCTCTTAAGGCAAGTTCCCAAGCTATGGGTTCAATGAAATCATGGCCCCAAATTGCTGGGTTTCTATTCTAACAATCTCCATTTGGGGAGATGTTCTGGTTGTCCTTCAATTTTTCCATCTGTTTAGATCATGGCAGAATGGAAAGAGCATTGAATGGGGAGCCAGGGAATATGGGCTCAGCTACTTCCTTACCTATGTTACCTTGAGCAGTCAATTCTTTTCTCTGGGCCTATATTTCCTCATCTGTAAAATAAATGTAGCTGTCTTGGATGACCTTTGAGGTCATATCCAATTCATGATATGATAAATGGATCATCCAGGAAGATTGACTCTAGGAAGTGGTGGCATGGAGTTGGCAGACTTTTCTATATAACTAGTCACCCACCCTTCTAGTTGGGTCTTCCCTTTTCTATTAAAAATTGTCTTCTTAAAAAGTTAATATCGGAAATCAACAAAACCAACCATCATTCCATCCAGAAGCACTGGTTTAATCCTTACTGTACGCCAGACACTGTACAAGGTACTATGAATACAAATACATAAAATGAAGCAATTCCTACCCTCAAGGATCTCCCCATTCTACTGGAGGGAAAATTGCAAAGGTAAAGATGCTGCTACAAAAATCTTTTTACAGAGAACTCCTTTTAGTTTGTTTTCAATACACACTGGAGGTACAGTCCCCAAAATGGAATTGTTGGGTCCAAAGATATGATTATATGATTATAGCTTTTACTTTGTGCTGCCTGAATGCTTTCAAAACCAAAACTCTAAGTTTGCAATTCTATCAGCAATGATGAATAGGCATACTTATTTCTCCATATTTGCTGGATGTTTTCTTGGGGGCAGCTAGGGGGTGAAGCAGACAAAGGACCTGGAGTCAGGAAGATCTGAGTTCAAATCTAGCCTCAGACACTTACTGGTTCTGTGACTATGGGCAAGTTACTTTACCTCTAGATGTCTTAGCATCCTCATCTGTAAACTGGAAAAAATAACAGCGCCTATCTCCCAGGGTTGTTTTGAGGATGAAACGGATAACATGTGCAAAAGAATCAGCCAACCTTAGATGTTAGCTATTATAGTCTGAGGCAGTCTACACACCCTTCTCTGCCCCAGTTTAACAAAGGACATGACCTATTTTGGAAAAGAGGAAAGGAGAGAGAAAAGATTTTTTAGAAACCCCCAGACAGAAGCCCCCACTCCACCCAGAAGACTGGAGATCTGAGGCATTTGCCTAAATCGGTCAGAATATACAGAGCTTAGGAGAGACTGCTCAGAGAGGAAACCTCCTCTGTCTGATAGATTTCCATCTCTGAGTCTTCAGAGCTAGGATTTGGGGCCAATCATAATAGTAATGGGTGGTCCCAGCCAAAAAAAATGTATCCTGTGGCAGCCAGCCTTCTGGTGATAAACTTCTCAGCTTAGCCAGGGTGGTCCTCAGACGGCAGACACTAGCTGTCACCAGGATCGTGTTGGAGACCAGGCCAGAGCTTGACTAGCAACACTTTTAAGACCCCAGGGTCAACCCCATGACACAGGAAGGCATTTCATATGCCTGTCATTTTTCTAGAGTTTAAAAAAGGCTTTCTTCCCAATAACTCCATAAGAAGGATGAGCGAGGGTCCTCATTTCAATTGACATCTCTTTTACAGCTCGCAGAGCTTTGAGAACTTGGCTAAGGCCTGCTAGCCGACAATAGCAGAGGTGGGATTCAAATCCAGGTCCTCTCACTCCCAAATCAACATTCTCCTACTCCTCTAGGCTGTCTCCCTCCCAGCTCCTGGATATTCACCCAGTACATTCTTTCGTTGCTTATTGTCATGGAATTTGTTATTCTGGGATAGCGGCTGACAGATAACCATAATCAAATGTATAGTGTGCTTTAAAGTTTGCAGTATTTTTAGATGTATTATCTCATTTGCATCTCATGGCAATCCTGTGGAGTGCTACAAATACCATGGATGCTCATTTCACAGAGGAAGAAACTGAGTTCAGAGAAATGAAATCATCTGTCCATGGTCACACTAAGGATCATAGGACCATGGATGGAAGACTCCAACATCTTCCTTTTATAGATGAGGAAACTAAGGTTAAGTGACTTGCCCAGGACCACACAGTTCATAAATATCAAATGTAGAATTTGAACCCAGGTCTTCCTGAATGCAACTCCAATGGTTACTGAGATTCTTCCCCACCCTTCTTCACAATTGCCACCAATCAATCAGCCAAGCAACAGGCATTTTATTCAGCACCTCCTACACACCAGGCATACACCAGGCATCTTGCTGGAAGCTGAGGATCCCCAAACAAAAATGAGACAATCTTACCTTCAAGAAACTCACATTCATCAGACCAAAAAATATTCTTGAACATCGGTTCAGGACCTCCGCTTCAATTTCCTCCCCACCCCCCTCACTGAGAAACTAACTCGTGTCCATCAGCCAATCCCAGGAAGAACCTGAACAAATCATTTAGCACTTGGAGTTTAGAAAGCATTTTCTTATGGCAGCCAGGAAGATGGAGAAGTGGTGTAAGTATAGTTGATTACTTCTACTCAAGGGTTTCCCTCAAAGACCCCTTATTTTCATTACAACTATGAATCTATGGTCACATAGTGGGGGTCTATCTTTACCACAATGGAAATAATGGCAAAAGGTCCAGACATCTCAGCTGAATCAATCAGACACTTAATCATTGCGTGACCTTGGGCAAATCACTTTACCTCTGCAATTCACTTCACCTGTTTGCCTCAGTTTCCCTTTCTGTAAAATAGGGGTAATGATAGCACCTATCTCCCAGGGCCTTTGTGAGAATAAATGAGATAATATTTGTAAAGCTAATTGTGTTATAAATGTGTATATATTAGTATATGCACATACCCATATGTATATATAAATGTGTATGTATATATAGGCACATATATATTAACTATTATGGTTATTATTTTTCTTAATTTTGTCCCCCAAGGACAAGCAGGATATCTGATCCCCCTTCCAAATGATTGCCTTTCAAATACTTGAAGACAGGTTTCATGTTGCCCCTATGTCCTCTCCTATCTAGACTAAACATTCTCAGGGACCTGGGAAACCTGCCCATTCCGAGTCCATCAACTGATCCTTATATGGTATGAACTCAAAGCATGGATCAGTTGCCCTCCTTTGGATGCTCTCCAAAGTGTCAAGTCAGTGAGGCATCAAGCATTTATTAAGTGCCTACTATGTGCCAAACCCTGGAGATATAAAGAAAAGTGAAACCTCCTCTCAAGGAGCTCGCATCCTAATGGGGGAAGCGACATGTACGGAGTGAATGGTAGATAACCTGAGAGGGGAAAGAACTGTCAATAATAACTCCTAGCCACTCAGGGTAGCATTAAGGCACTGGGCATCATGGGAGAAGGAGGATAGTGAGACAAGAGGAGGGAAGGCTGGGAAAGAGATCTGGCCAGGTCAGAAGCCATGCTCCAGAGCCCAGACTGACCCTGAGTTTCCTACCACCCATCACCCAAGAGGGCAGAGCCAAACCTAGGGAGCTATGCATGAAGAAGTCTCTTCTCCTGCCAGCTCCCTGATCCACACTGCCTGTTTGCACTCTTCCCTCCACACAAAAGCTTCCATTGAGGCTCCTGTTCTCTGGGGTTGGCAGCTATCCTGGGACAAGCGGTTTGTATTGGTGCTGTTTGTTTGTCTAGTTTTGCTCACTTTTGAGTCTGTCTCTTCTGCATGTCCCAAAGGATGCTACACAGTTTTCAGAAGAGAAATTCCAGTCATTCTAACAAATATCTACTATGCGCCAGGCGCTGTGCTGGGCCCTTGGGGGAGGGAGGTGCGTTAAAAGATAAAAAGAAAACAGTCCCTGTCTTCAAGTAGAATACATTCATTCTATTGATGGACATGGCATTTAAATGGATACCTAAATACAGAGACAGAGAGGGAGAGAGACAGAGAGAGACAGAGAGAGACAGAGACAGAGAGAGAGAGAGAGAGAGAGAGAGAGAAAGGGAGAGAGAGAGAGAGAGAGAGGAAAGAGAGAAGGGGGAAAAAGAGAGAGGAGAAAGAGTTTCTGCCTTCAAGAATAGTCTATTGTTGATAGATAAAACATTTAAATGGATACATAGTATAAGTATGCCCTCGCCTGGGTACATTGTACCCTCCTGGAGAATGCAAGTTCTCTTTGCGAAAACACTGTTTTGGTTTTGCCTTTATGCCTTGTACTCAGGTAATAGAGCCTGGAGTTGTGATTTCACTGATAAAAGGAACTCATAGGTGAGGAAACTCCCTCTACTAACTCAGGATGACACCTTTGTAATTTCTTTTTTTAGAGATGTCTAGAGTTCTAAGTGATTTAGTAACTTATCTAGGGTCAAACAACCATTTTATGTCAGAGGCAGTCTTTGAATCCAGGTCTCCCTGTATCTGAGGCCAGCTCTCTAACAAGTATACAAGCTTCTCATGCACATGCAATGGGGGCTTTGTGCATGCCCAGATCACCTAACACAGAGATATTCTCCTTCCAGAAGGAATTCTCCCATTACACCTATCATGAACGTTTTTTGAATTACTGGATTGACTAGTACAATCCTCTACTTTAGGAAGGAGTGGCATTCAACCACTGGCCTTTGGAGGCAGTGAGGTCCAGAGAAAAGAGCACTTATAGCCTCAGGAGACAGAAGTCCTGGGTTCAAATCTTGCTTCTGATGCATACTACCTGTGTGACCTTGGGCGGCTATGTTACTCTTCCAAAGCCTCCGTTTCTTTATCTCTAAGATGAGAGATTTGGAAGATCTGGCTTCTGAGGCCCATTCTGCTAGGACCAGCTTGAGAGGACTATAGAGAAAGTACTAGCCCTGGGAACTCAGGACGCTCTGGGAGAAGCCAAGTTTTGTGGGTTTTAGTCAATCTCGGCCCCAACAGATATCGATGCAGCCGATCAATCAGAGAAGCAGGGGGTGGGGAAGGAAGGGAGGAAAGTTTCCAGTAAAAGCAGCTCTTGTCTCTCTCACATGAGCCAGACAGAGACTAACCACAACCACAGGCTGCCCCAGCTGTGGCAGCATCAGACGGGAAGCCTTGAACATCTGGGGCTCCACTTCCTCTGAAGGCTGCGTGCGGACGTGCGCTTTCTCTCCCATTGTTGTACGCTGGGACATGGGGGCAGACAGGGCTGGAAACCACGGGCTCGTGGTGACAGGGGAGCCAGACACCACAGTTCCCCGGCCAAGGCAGAGTCTGAACCACTACCCAGACAGCACGCTGGTGTCTGACCCAGCCTCCTAGGCCACCCTTCAGGGCTGTCCCTGTGTTTTTGCTCCTGTCTCGGCACAATTGAAGGAAGGGCTGTGGTGTTGTTCTTTCTCCTTTTAGAATTAGGTGGTTTTAATGGCGCTTATTTTAGGGGTTTGAGTAAATGTCATTTAACCCAGGGATAGGCCCTCGATCAAGGCAACAGCCTCTCTCCAAGATGTGTTTTTAAAGCAATTTGGGTAGATGACCATAGATGCTGTCCATGGGTCAGAGGGCTGTATTTTCCCACTCTCATGTTACCCTGTGTGGAGTTTGCTGCTTGTAAAAGTGGATGAAAGGAGCCTTACAAAACAGCTTTGTTGTTTTGCTTTCAATTTTCAGAATCTGGTGAAAGATCAGTAGAGATTTAAAGTGGAGGCTCCAGTAAAACCAGCCCAGGGTCAAAGATGGAGTGTATTAAGACATCACTAACCCAGAAGGAATGTGCCCAACAACCTCAGTTATCCAGATGGAGAAGCATGGATAAGACACCTGAGCGGACAAAATCGGTAGCAGCCAGGAGACCGCTGACGAGGCATTCTCTTCTACTCCAGGGCTGCAGGTGCCAAATGTCACAATCACGCAGCCACTTTGCAGATTCTGCTGAAACATTTTCCTTTATGGTAATGGGGGTGATACGATAGGGAAGGATTTATCGGGGAGTGGTTGTGACATCCAAAACAAAAAGCATCCATGACATATTTTTAAAGGGGAAATACGATGGCATAAAGTCCAGGCATGCAAGTTTATGAACCCTTGGACCCTCGCTCAGATTTGATTTGCTCTTGTTTTAGAAATGGAAACAGTGATTTACTTTTTACATTTTTTCTTTGTTCAGTTGTTTCAGTTATTTTCAGTGGTATCTGATTCTTCTTTACTCCATTTGGGGTTTTCTTGGCAGAGATACTGGAGTAGTTTGCCATTTCCTTCTCCAGTTCATGACATATGAGGAAACTGAGGCACACAGGGAGAAGTGACTTGCCAGCAAATTAAAAAGAGGAGGCAGAGCATGGAGAGATATTTAAAGGCAGGGACACTGACAACAGCAGGGAGAGCTGACTGTCATAGAGGGAGGGGATGAACAAAGCAGACACAAGAACTTAAAAAAAACAAAACACTGAAACCACAGCTATTTATTGGAGGTCAGGTCATTTAGTTCAGCCCTGTACACTTCAGTGGGGTTTTTTTTTAAGGCCTCTCATTTCATAAGTGGAGGGAGCCCCCATCACCGAAGCAGATTCTTTCCTTCAATTTACAACCTATATGCATTTAGAGGTTAAGTGACTTGCCCCAGGTCATTCAGCCAGTATGTGTCAGAGGCAGGACTTGAAACCAGGTCATCCTTACTCTGAGGCTGGTTTTCTATTTATTACTTCTCTTTGCTCTCTCTCTCTCTCTCTCTCTCTCTCTCTCTCTCTCTCTCTCTCTCTCCCTCTCTCTCTCTCTCTTTCTCTCTCTCTCTCTCTCTCTCTTTCTCTCTCTCTCCTCTCTCCCTCCTCTGTTTCAGTCTCTCTTTATCTCTTTTGCTCTCTCTGTCTCTCTGTGTCTGTTTCTCCCTGTCTCTTTCTATCTCTGTATCTGTTTCTGTGTGTCTCTCTCTGTCTCTGTCTCTGTCTTTCTCTTTCTGTCTCCCTCTTTCCAAAGTTTTAATACACTTTAAAAAAAATGCATACACCAAGCAGCTCTGAGGATATCATAATATCCCTGCACAGTGGAGGTCCATGATAAATGCTCCTGGGATCTAGTGCCAGAAGGGATCTCAGAGGTCAGCCAATCCAAATCCTTTGTCTCACAGGTGAAGAAATGGAGGTCAAGAGGGTTTAATGGGTTTTGTCCTAGATGACCCTAACTCAAGAAAAGAAATTAGATTTTGTTTGCTCTATGAAAGAAGGCAGCCCCCAAGAGTGTATAACACATTTTAAGAAGATTTCATTCTAAAATAGCATTTCAAAAAATTTTTAAAAGCAAGACCTTTGACATCTTTTAGGAGAACGCTTCAGTTTTTTTGGTGCACTCAGTTATGTGGAATAGCTCCTGCTTCCAACGATGTCAAAGATGCCAAGTCTTAATTGTGTTTCGATAACTCAGACAAGATCAATTCTGCATGAGGATTCCTGCCAACATGCAAATTTCCTAGAATCAGAGAGGAAATGTGGTACAGTGGACAGGATGGTGAACTTGAAATCAGCAAAATTCAAGTTCAAATTCAAATCTTCCCTCCAATACCAACAAGCTGGGTGATCTCTCTCACTTCCCTCATTTGCAAAATATAGCTAATAATAAAAACTAATTCATAAGGTTTCTGAGAGTCCCAAATGAGGTAACGTGTGTAAAGTGCTTTGCAAGCTTTGAAGTACTATATAAATCTGAAATATTATTGTTGCAATTCCATTCTAAAGGAATGCCATTTTTTGTCATCTTATAAACGGGGGGTTTATCCAACTTTCCATGTAGTCTCTTGACATTATAAGGATACCAGTAGAGCATGGTTTACTCATTTTTAATCAAAATCCACATTTGCCTCTTGCATTCAGGTTTAAATGCACTTTCCTCACAACCACTCCACAAGGCAGGTTTTAATAAGTGACTTTGCACAACCTTGTCTCACTTAAATTCAACTCACTTGTATGCCATGGTATCACCTCCCTGATGTCATGGTCCTCTTCTAGAACAAAGAACAGTTTGTCCTGCCAGTTGGAGGATCAGGGTAAGTGACCTCTCCAGGATCATACAGTTAGGAAGCTCAGAACCAGCCAATCAGTTGATCAATCAATAAGACTTTATTACCTTCTAAAGGAATATTCATGAATAGTGGCAGCTAAATGGCACAGTGGATAGAGTGCCCAGCTTTGAGTTATCTTCCTGAGTTCAAATCCAGCCTCAGACACTTACTAGCTGTGTGACTCTGGGCAAGTCACTTAACCCTGTATGCCTCAGTTTCCTCATCTGTAAAATGAACTGGAGAAAGAAATAGCAAACCACTCCAGTATCTTTGCCAAGAAAACCCCAAAAGGGGTCACAAAGAGTCAGACATAACTGAGAAATAACTGAACAACAATAAATCATGGATAGATGACATATCTCAATGTTTGTTCAGAAAACACAGCCACCGTATCTGACTTTGCATAGAGATCCCCCAGGTCCTGCTACACCTGTCTCTAAGAACCATTCCAACCCAAGCTCCCAGAGAGATTCTGGAAGGGACCTTAACACTCACCTAACTTAATTAAGCCCCTCATTTTGCACATGAGGAAATTGAGACAAATAGAAGAAAAGTCATTTGCTCAGGATGAGAAAGCAGTACTGAGGAACAGAGGAAGGACGTAGCTGGTGTCTTAGCCCAGACAGTGGTTTTTTGTGTTTTGGTGTTTTTTTTTACTCAACAACACTCCCCAAGACCTATCAGAGAAAGGACTGAGAATATTTGTTGCAATGAACATGGATAACAGCTCTAGATTTGGAATGAGAAGACCAGTTCAAATACACACACACACACACACACACACACACACAGAAAGGGAGAGAAAGAGAAAGGGGGGGGGGAGAGAAAGAGAGAGAGAGAGAGAGAGAGAGAGAGAGAGCCTGTGTACCTTACTTTATGCATTTAAAATCATTTTCAGAGAAAGGGTTCACAGGTTTCCCAGATTACCAAAGCGGGTCCAGGACACACAAAAAGTTAGGCCCACCCTGGACCAGTCCCTTCCAGCTTTAGCTTGATGACCACACCAAGTGTGAGACCTTGACAAAGACATTCCCTCAGTCTCTCTTTCTCCATCTGGAAACTGAGCTGGGCTGCAGACTGGAGAACATGCTTTTGGGGGTTCTCTGGGAAACTAGGAGTTTGCCTTAGTCCGAGACCTCTAAATGAATGAATGAATCCAAAAGACGACAGAAAAACAGGAGAGTGTCCTTGGAGACCCCAAGACTAACTACTGGCAAGAGCACGGTTTCCAGGAGACTTCTACCGCCCTGCCGCCAATCGGAGTCCCACACATGCGCAGTGCCGCACATCAGCCAGGTTTTACACCTGCTCATTTTTCCAGCTCTCGCCACTGAGGGAGCCGACTCGGCGTCTTACGTCAGGAAAGCGCGCCGCCTCCTGCAAGCGGGAGATCACGTCATCTAGACGCGCTTGTCTCTGCCACATTTCGAGAGGGAGGGAGAGCCAAGCGGGGTGTTGCTATGGAAACGGAGCCTGTAGCTCCGCCCCTCCAGGCTGGGCTTAGCAGTCATTGGTCAGACGTGCACACCCATCGCCGGGGCTGGTGCTGAGGAGAGTTGTTACCTTGGCAACCGCTCCTCCCCGAATTTCCAGGACCTTAGTGGGGAGACAGGGAGACTGAGTTCGAATCCCGACTCTGACTTCCTGATGGGTGCCCCTGGCCAAGTGACTAAACCTCTCTGAGCCTCAGTTTCCCCTTCTGTAAAACAGGAAGCATAATAATCACGGAGCAGATCCAACGAGAGCATCCCTGAAGCCCTCTGACTTTGGAACTCTGGTCAATGTAATAACAAAATCAGGGGTCCAGAGGGCTGAAGATGGAACTCATCCCTCACCTCCTGCCAGGAAAGAGATAAAATGCGGAGGAAGATGGACACGGCCAAGAACCTCGAGCCCAAGGGCCTTGAGCGCCCAGAGACATCATCCTGGGAAGCAGCCCCTGTGGAAGGGCAGCAGCCGCAGCTGGGGAGACCCAGAAAGGAGAGTCCTTGGAACCGTGGGACGGCTCAGCCGCAGAAACGATGTGATTTTATCCGTGGAATTTACATTACACAAGAAGCATGGTTCTCTGCTTTACTGAACCACCGTAAGGACGGTGGGACTTTTCCATCTGATTTTCGGAGGCTTTTCTAGTTACACCCACAGTGCTTAGCCCAGTGTTTTGTACATAGTAAGCACTTAATGATTGCTTTACCCATTCATTAGTCCATTTTCAGGCATGGACAATGTGGGAATTTGTTTTGCATGTTTATGATGAGGGTTTCCTTTTTTAAAAAAAAAATAGAGCAATGGGAGGGATTAAAATGCACATAGAATAAATATACTTTGTAAATAGGAAGCTTTTAGCAACCCTTAAAATGCACATAAATGTCTGCTGCTGTTACTATTATTGCTGACTTTGGACCAGACTTCTACACTTCTGACCCTCAGTCTGATGTTAGGTTGTGAATATTGGCATATAGGCTATTTTTCCTGGTTTTCCCAAAACAGAGAACTTCCGGTCCAGGTGCATGCAGCATGTAAATGGAAAATATGGCAACC
>JAQQSK010013991.1:0-11287 GCA_028658325.1 Potorous gilbertii
AAAAGAAAATTTGACTTTCAAACACAAGAATGAGAAGAAGCATGAAAAAGTAAACAGTAGAGAGAAGTCATAAGGGACTTACTAAAGTTGAACTGTTTACATTCCTACATGGAAAGATAATATTTTTAACTCTTGAAACTTTTCCAGTATCTGAGTAGTTGGTAGGATAACACACACACATACACACAGCACAAGGTGAGTTGAATAAGAAGGAATCATACCTAAAAAAATAAACTTAGGGGGTGAGAGAGGAATATATTCATTGTAAATGTAGTTTCATGTCTCTTCAATTACTTTAGCTTAATCTCTTTAAAGGTGGCACTATTCCCTCTGTAACTCTTCCCCAATCCCCCAAACACCTCTTACATTTTATCCCTTTCCTTTGTAATCTCACCAATTCCCTTTTCTTTTCTATTTTCATTTGGTTAATTCTTCCCCTCCTTGTTAGTCAAGTAGATCTGCCCTTCCTCTCCTCTCCTTCAACTAGTCCTGTTCAACAGCATTTTTAAAAATGTCATCTTTGCATCCCTTTCCTGAAAGGATTCCTCTTACTCTCTTCATTCTCCTGTATCCTCTCTTTCTATTTATTCTTGACCTCCATTCTCTAGTTCATCACTGCTACAATTATCTAGCTCTTCTCTATTCTCTGTATTCCTCATAGAATCAAAACTTCCAAGGTATCCATTCTGGATTCTCCTCTTCAGGCTGTTTCCCTCACTGCCTTGTAGAGTTTTCTCCATGGATTCCTCTTTTCCATCATATCTCACTCCCAAAATAAAGTCAATCAGTAAGTGACATAGAAGATATTACCCCATGGTAGAATCCTCCACAGTGTCCCTTAATATTCATTCTACCACTGATCTGTACTCTCCCTGTGATTACTTTCTTTCTCCATTTGCTTCAAAATTCCTCCCTAGGTCTATGGCCTCTAAATTTTCTAGATGCCAGTTTTCCTTTGAAGTTCCAATTACCCCACTCCTGAGGTGGGATAAATAATTTTTTAATACACTAAGTTCCCCAGTACAATATTCCTATCTCCCTTCTCAAAACATCTCTCTTCATCCATAAGCACATTCATTAGTAGAACACCCTGCCAACACCAGAATAGTATCTACCTCCTTTCCCTTTTCTTTACATTCCTTTCCCCTTTTCTTCACCCACTCTCCTTCAAGCTCTTATCTCCCTAAGACATCACAGGAGTCACCTTCCCCTCATTGCCAGCCCTCAATATGAACTAGAAACATCATACACTCATCTCTACTGTCCTCCCCCATCACATACATTTTGTAGTCACAAAAAAAAAATTGATTCACTTGTAATCAAAGTGTCCCAAAGTTCTGTCCATAATGCCCAAAGGCCCCACTGATACATTTACCCAACTTCCATCATCACCCTAACTCCTGCCTAAATTTAGAAATAAGACTCTTACTGCTCTTTGTCGTCACTCTGGTGCTGTTGCTGTCCTTGACTCCCTTATTGCATGTTCCAACCACCCCCACCTCCCCATCCCCCACCCTCAAAGTACATTCATTAACCTCTCCTGCATTTTCTATTGCCTATAGTGTTTCAGGAGCAAATAATTTCTTCAGGTCTGGTTTTCTTTCTAAAAATGCTTCAAACTTTACCAATTATTATTAAACACCCATCTTTTTCCATTTTTGGTTAAACTTAGATTTGCACAGTAGTTCACCCTGGGCTGTACACTGAGCTCCTATTGCTCTTGGGAATATGTTTTTCCATTCCCTTCTGCGTTTTCTAGTGGTTGTAGAATAATTTTGTGTTATTCAAACATCCTTTCATTCAAACTCCATCCAGAAGCAGGTTGGTTGGTTTGTTGTTGTTGCTTTTTTCTGGAGGCAATTTATGAATTCTTTCGATTGACATTTCATCTTCTGTATTCAGACATTTTGGGCAGTTTTCTTATATTATTTTTTGCATTGTGATATTCAGGTATTTTTTGTACTAACTTTCTGTTGGGAGAGTTAACATCCTTAAGTGGTCTCTACACATCCTGTCTTTGAGATCATTAAGTTTTGCTTGGGTAGAGACCATGTTTTATTTTAATGTTATTGGGTTTGTTTTGGTTTAAGTTTTAGTTTTTTGTTTTGTTGAAGGTATTTTTGCTTCTCATCTAGTTTGTCCTTCACTTCTATATATTTTCATTCCCATTCAAATATTCTCTTTTTTAAATGAGGCTTCCTTGCCATAGATTCAAAATTTCTATGATGCCAATTATTTTGCTGTGGAGATCATAAATTTTGCTATTATAATTCTTATTTCACTTTTAAACCACTCAGGAACACTAGGTTTTGTGGTTGCATGTTTTCTTCAAACTTCACAGACTACTTTGTCTCATCAAGCAAAGGATAGTTTTCCTTCATTTTGCAATGTTTAGTAATAGACAACTGGACTTATTTACTAGATCTGGTGGCCATATTTCCTTCTGTTGTCCATGATTTCCTTGTTAACTTGTCAGCCTATGTTCAAGGTCTTTGAGTATTCTTCCTAAGATATTTGTAATTTCAATCTCTATTTCCCCCTTAGTTTATACTATTCCTCAATTTCTGGCTCCCTTCCTGTTGATGGTGATTTCTTCAGGGGCCAGATCTCCAAGATCTCAGTGTTCTTCTATTCTGGACAATTCTTAGTTCACTGGCTCAGGTATTTACCCCAAAGGATTTTGAGGGAACAGAATTGGCCTTAGCTGGTAGCTAAGCTCTTTCTCTCAGGCTTAGTGGAGTGGTACATAGTCCCACACAATCCCACATATAGTGTCCTGCCCTATTCTCTTTGTCCCTCAGTTCCCTGACCTGGCGATTCAGAATGCTCCTATGTTGGTGCCACTACAGTCGGGGATACTTTCTGTCATTTTGAGGTTGTATCTCCAAGAGTCTGGGAGAAGTTGGATAATCTTGGGACATGCCGTTGAGCTCTATTTTGAGCCCAAAAGCATGTTTTTCCCCATTCCCTCTGTTCTTCTGCTCTCCTACAGGCATGTTTTATAACCTAGAATGTTGGTATGGCACTGGACACTGAGGTTCTAATAAACTTCCACAGCCTGGAGCCTAGATCTTCACAGCACTGGGAAGAGGTAGGGAGGAGTCTATCAGAGTGTAGGGTTGGGTTTTATTGGAATTACATGGGTCATGTCCTTGGGTCATCTATTGCAGTCTTACTGTCAGTATCATGGTGGGCAGTGGAAGAGGGGTAATATGTGTGCTCAGGGTAGGTGTCATTTCATGGTTAGTTTATTTGTTTTAAACTTTGGGGGGATTCCAAGTATCTTAGATCATGGAAACAGCTAAAGTTGTTTTACCTTTGATGCATAATTTCTGTTTTGGAGAGGTATGAAACATCAGGAAGATCAGAGAAAGGTCTAATTCTCCATCTTGTTGGTCACATGACTCACAGGTTATTTATTTTATGTACTTTGTATGTACTTATAAGTGTCACCTCCCCAAGCTCCTTGAGAGTTTATATTTCATTTTTGTTTCTATATCCACAGAACCTGGCACATAGTAGACACTTAACAAATGTTTATTGATCAATTGATGGATTCTGAGTAGTTATAATTCAGCTCTAGTATTTAACTGTTTTCTAAGTAGAGGATTCCAAATATAAATTATATTCATTCAGCAACCCTGCTTCCACCAGTCCTTCCCTGAGTCTATGTATGTCCTGTGTATACATGCACAAAGCTGCCAGAAACTTTGTCAGCACTCAACATACATTAAAGAGGGAGGAGGGCAATAGAAAAGCCATGGACAAACCAGAGAATAGTCTTTATCAGGAACGTGTGTGTGTGTGTGTGTGTGTGTGTGTGTGTGTGTGTGTGTATGACTTACAAGAGATCTGCCTGTCTCCAGAGACTGACTTTGGGCTCACTGGGCCCCAGACATCAGGACAGAAATCATGCCCAGTGCTGGAAATTTGCCACACACTCACACACACACACACATACACACACATTCTTTTCTACCACTCACCAGAGGCACAGTATCAAGTGTTGGCACTGCAAATATGGTGGTGGAGAAAGAAATTGTCTGCAGTTGTTGCTAACCAGGAACAGATGGAGAGGGAAGAACACCGTGTACTAGAGGGATGGGGGAAAGAACATGTTCCTTCATCTAATCTGGGACACGTTTGAGTGTCCTCAATTAATGGATCATAGGTCAAGAGGAAAGAAGCATAGATACAAAGCATAAATTCCCACTGGGGACAGAGGTGACATTGTCAGAAGGATCCTCAGGTCAAGAGGGATCTGGCTTAGAAAAATACTCTCAAGCCAGGCCATGGCTACCCATGGCTACTTTGTATTTAAAGGTTATGTCCTTCAAGGTCTACAAACCGCATCAGTCAACTCTTCTTGCTGGAAAGGTAGGTAGTGTGTTAATTCATGGCAGAGGCTTTCATTTAGATAATTCTGTTGAGCACATTTTAAAAATAAATGTATTCTCTTGATCTCTCTTTTTTTTATATTACCTACATTCCCAAAATATTTCTCTCCCCTCCTTTATCCCATTTCAGAGAGTCATCCCTTACAGGAAATAATAAAAAAAGGGGAAAAATAGTTCATCACAGCTAATAAATTTACAAGTCATTTCACAATTGATAAATGGTCAAAGGATGTGAACAGGCAGTTTTCAGAAGAAGAAATTAAAATAATCAATAGTGATATTAAAAAATGATCTAAATCACCATTGATTAGAGAAATGCAAATCAAAATAACTCTGAGATACCACATCATGCCAATCAGATTAGCTAACATGACAAAATAGGAAAATGATAAATGTTGGAGAAGATGTGGGAAAATTGGAACACTAATGCACTGTTGGTGGAGTTGTGAATTGATCCAACTATGCTCAAAAAGCAATTTGAACTGTGCCCAAAGGGCTATAAAACTGCATACCTTTTGACCCAGTAATACCACTTCTAGATCTGTATCCCAAAGAGATCATAAAATTGGGAAAAGGACTCACATGTACAAAAATATTTATAGCAGCTCTTTTTGTGGTGGCCAAGAATTGGAAATTGAGGGGATGCCCATCAATAAGGGAATGGCTGAACAAGTTGTGGTATATGAATGTAATGAAACACTATTATGCTATGTGAAATGGTGAACAGGTAGACTTCAGAAAAACCTAAAAAGACTTATATGAACTGATGCTGAGTGAAGTAAGCAGAATTAGGAGAACATTGTATATAGTAATAGCAACATTGTGCAATGATTAGCTATGATAGACTTAAAAAGTGGCCACACCCCTTTAAGTAGGAGGAGGAGAAGGAGGAAGAGGAGTAGTAGTAGTAGCAGCAGTAGATTATTTATTATTATTAATAGCCAGCATTTATATAGCATTCTAAGGTTTGCAATGAAATTTAAATGATATTATCTCATTTTATGCTGTAGTTTAACCTATGTATCTCTTTCAGAGATGAAGAAAATGAAGCCCAGAGACAGTGACTTGTCCAATCTCTAACACTGTCATTAAAAAAGGGAACTAATAACAGAGTCAAATCTAGAACCCAGGGGCTCTGACTCCATGCTCAATGCTCTTGAAAGAAGAGCAAGAGTTGAGTTAAAAGAGAAGAAATATCATCCAGAACCATTTATCTCCCTATTTATCTGTCAAATGAGGAAGACAAAGCCCCAAATCCCCCACCTCCTTCCAAACCTCAGTGACCTTTTAGCCTTTGAGCATCACATGCTTCAGAGCAGATGTTAGAGTATTTCACTGTTTAGAGTTTGTTCAAGGCAGAAAATCATATAGGATAGCCTAGAAGCCTACAGGAAGAGGAGCTGACTAGAAGACTCCCCTAAGATTTTCTCTCTTCAGGACTTCAGCTATATACTGTTCCAACTTCTATGGAAGGAGACACCACAACCCCTACTTAGCATCAACTCCCACCATTTATTGCTGCTCTGCCCTTGAATTCAACCTCGATGTCTTTGATGTTATTTTTTTAAACGGCAAGGGACCAAAAATACCCAGGAAGCTTGGCACAGGCATACCGGAAAAGTTCTATATAGACATACATCAAGGACCCCAGCACTAGGGTCCATGAAAACCAAAATCACAAAGGCTATTAAAGTTTAGTTTCCAAGCTCCTAAACAACCTTCCTTCCCATTTTCCTCTCTAGTATTCTTTTCCCCACCTTCAAGCCCCTAACTCCAACCTCCTTCCCTCTGCAAGCATGCTTGCCAGAAAAGTTTCCAAAATCAGTCATTGCTACTTCAGTGTGAAATTGTCAAAACCCAGAGGTACTTGAATTTTCAGCATTTTCCCTTACAGGATATCATAGGGAATGTTTTCCCTCTTGGAGGAATTTCACACATCAGTAATACCTGAAGGAGTCAATTTGTGGGACAAAGGTCCTTCTTGGTGTCTCAGAAACAAGATCATGGAGGCAGCCACCTAAAAAGCTTCTGACTAACTAGAAGGAAAATAGCCTTCTGGAGTCATATCAGGTAATGTCAAATTGATTCAGTTCAATTCAATTCAACAAGCATTTTCTGAGAATCTGTAAGACTGAGGATTCAAAAAGAAAAAATATATAGTATATATTCTATGAGCTTCAAGCATAATGGAGGCAGTAGAGTACATATAGAATATACACAAATAAATATGGTGCCAGATAGAAAATGACAGGGGGAATGGCAACAGAAATTCAACATAAGACATGTAAGAAAATAGAAAGAAGTCTCAAGGTATTCAGGTCATCTGGTTTAGACAAACCATATCCTAGAGTATTGAAAAGTGTCAGGTGTGACAGCTGAGTTCATATTGAAAATCTTTGAAACAATAGTGAGAAAGGGAGTGACATCACAGATTAAAGAAAGGCAAATATTATCCCTATAGTTCTTTGTAACAAGATCTGAAGAGTGCAACCTAGTGATCTTGACCTAGATTCCTGGTGGCAAAATTGTACAATGTCTTATTAAAGGGAGAACATTAGAAAGGACACCAGTGATCACTCATTGTGACTTCATCAAGAATAGGTAATAACGAATTGACCTCAGTTTGTTTCATTATAGAATGATTAGACAAGATCAGAAAAATTCCATAGCTATAGTATGCCTATATTTCAGTAAAGGACTTGACAAAGTCTCACGCTTCCTTAGCAGAAAAGATAGAAAAATGTGAAGTAGGGGAGCACGATTGTGCAATTCTGTGACTTGGAACTGGAATAAGTTGAATGACAAGAGACAATAAGTATCATTAATAGGTTGGGATCAACTTGGGAGGTCTCTGCTATAATCGCCCAAGGAAATGTCCTTGGTCCTGTGGTGTTTAACATCATTAGCAATATTTGGATAGCATAACTTAACTGCTTTCTATTCTTATTGGCATGTTTTGTTTTTATATCGCCTTCATTTCCATATATAGCCCTCCCACACCTACCCAGAAAACTGCTCCTTCTGACAAAAAAAAAAAAGAGAAAAAACTAAGTCAACAAGAATTTATTAAGTTCCTACTATGCTTCAAGTGCCTAGTGTCAGTGATACGAAGAAATGCAAAAAACATCTCATACCTTCAAGAAGCCCACAGTCTAATGGGAGAGACTACATGCAAACAAGTAAGATACAGGAAAAGTGAAAAGTGCATTAAGTATCTGGAAGGCATTAAGATTAAGGAGGATGGGGAAAGTATTTCTGTAGAAAGTGAAATTTTAGTTAGGGTTTGAAAGAAGTCAGGAGGAAGCTAGAAGGAAGAAGATAATTTGATGCATGGGGGATAGTTATTTAAAATATTCAGAGTCTGGAGATGGAGTATCTTGGGAGAAAAAGCAGCCAGTACACAGGGAAAAATTAAAAGTGGAAAAAGGAGAGATGATGGAGGAAACAATTTGTTGGAGGAGACAGAATAGAATGAGATCACTTGTACCTGGCAAACAGCAACCTCACTTGAGAAAGGAGTCAAAGAAGATATAGAGAAAGAAGACATCTCAATGAGTTGAAAAAAAGAGGAGAAAGGGAGCTCTTAGTAAATCGCCTCATCATTTTTCAGTCAACTGTGAAGCAGCATTCTCTGCTGAAAGAGTGGGAGGAAAGGGAACATTGAGAGTTTTGAGGAATGAAAAAATATTTAGAAGAGCTACTATGTTAAGTAGAATAGTGAGTTAGTCAGAGAAGTATAAAAGGATTGCCTTGCTGCAGTGAGAATCCAAATGAGGTTACTTAACAAATTTATAGTGGACCCAGTCAGCATGATTTCATGAGTTTCTCTAGCTTCATTTGGTAGCAATGGTGGAAATGAGAAGATTAATGTTGAACAGGGCAAGATCATGATTGGATAAGTGGACAAAAGTCTCAAGAAGAAGAAAGGGTAGAGTTGAACTGGTTCACCAAGAGGTCATATGAGAAAGAGAGGAGAGTGTAGACAATAAAGAAGTGATGACCTGGAGGATGGGGGTGGCGGGGCGGGAATGACAAATCAAGGCATTGGAAGTAGTAGTGAGGATGCAGTTTGGTAAAAAGAGCCAAAACATCAACTATATATGCAATGTTTCACATCCACAGTCCCTCACCTCTCCCAAAAAGGTAAGAAAATGCATTTTCCCCTCTCTTCTTCGAGGCCAAGCTTGATCATCATAACCACACAACATTCAGTTGTTCTTTTCCTCCCTTCTTTCCACTGACATTAATATGTTATTTTTCCTGGTGTTACTTATTTCCCTCTGCATCACATCAAACAACTCCCCTTACTCTTCTGAATTCGTCACATTCATCACTTCTAGTAGCACAGTAATGTGAGGCTGATTTTCTGAACCGAAGACTACAACTTTACATTTATCCCATTACCTCCATCTACCAAACTTTGTTAGCTAGTCCCCAATCAATGGGCATCTCTGTTACGTTAAATGGTAGACATCAAATTTGCAGATAATATGAAGATAAGAAGGAGAGCTCATACATTGGATGACATAGTCAGAATTCAGAAAGATTGTGACACATTTGGGCCATATAAAATTAATTGGAGAATCAATAAATAAATCAACAAATATAATACTCTGCACTGGGGTTTAAACAAAACTGCAGTAGGATAGAATAATATAGAATGGTCAGCCTTATGCCTGTGCTATCCATTAGAGACTTCTCTTCAAGTTGATATCTACCCATTAAAGACCATTCTTTTGGTCCAGTTTTTCATCCTGTTCTGAGTCTACCTAATATTACTACTATGTATCCTGTATCTCTGTGTCCTATCCATGAGGATAGTATAAACCTAAATGTACCATGTCTATGGCCTCCCCTGATTTGCCAGTCAAATAGCTCTGTTAATTAAAGAAATGAGGTTAGTCTGATAGGTTATTGACTAAGCCGTGCCGGCTCTTGATGACCACTGTCGTTTTTCTTTCTAAGTGTTTATAAGGAGTTCTACTAAAATTATTACTGATGTGATCAACATAATTATAACATTTAATGTCATCATCTACCACTGCTCTGAATTCTCAAACTCAAGTGTAGCTCATGATTCTATAGTTTGCAGACTAAATTCTTTTCCCTTTTTAAAAATTGAGATATTTGCTCTTCTCCAGTTCTGTGATATCTCTTCTATTTACATTCTCTTGTAAAACTCATTGAAAGCAGATTGGTAGTCACATCCACTGGTTCTTTCCATACCACAGGAGGCAGTTCGTTCAGCACTGGTTCTTCGAACTCATGAGCTTAGGTGCTCTCTTATCTCATCCTCACTTATGTATTGGGTCTCAATTTTGCTGCTCACATTTTCCATCCTTAACAATCAAAACTCTATTCTCTTGGAAGAAAGGAGTTTAATAGTTCAATAGTTCTAACTTCTCTCCATTTTCTATCATTGCCCATCCACCCTGCAAAGTCATCGTCTAAACCTCTGAATGAAGATCCAAAGTCTGTATGTTAAGAGTAAACCAAGGGCCCAGTCAGAGCCCAGAATCAAGGTTTAAGTTTCCATGAACAGTAGAAAGCCAGAGAGTTGTCTCTGGACCAGTAAAGTGGCAGAGAGTTCTATCTCCAGTACAGAAAAGTTTGGCAAGTGAGCTTAAGAGGCCAAGCTAAGGATTCACACCTGGTGTAAAGTAGCATGGAGGAAAACCAGGCAAGTAATTTGATTCTATTAAATTCAACAAGTATTTACTAAGTGCTTACAATTGCCAGGTACTAACCAAGGCAATGGGAATATAAAGAGTGAAATGAAAACTGACACCTCCTCAGAACTCTTGTCTGAATCTCCCTAGTAGGAGGATGGCTTCCTGCTTAATGTACAAAATCACAGAATCTCAGAGTTGAGAGCAACATCAGAGGACTTTTAGGCCAACTTCTGCCTGAACAGAAGGCCCTACCATATCATCACTGACAAAGAATTGAATGAAATAAAGATAATAGACAATGGAGATGGCTCTGGAGAAGAAAGTGAGGTTGGTGATCTCACACAGCCCTCTCTCACTCAAACCAAAGTCAACTGCAAGTCATGCCATCATCTTGACATCATGATCCTCTTTGAGAACAAAGGACAAACACAACAGCACACAAAACAATGGAATGAAGGTACTCACCCTTCATCAGTATGCTCAATACCTTCTGCCAAAGATGAGCTTTTCCCCAGATCTCCATTTAAGAAGGGGACCCAGGCAAGCAACCTCTTCATTTCTGGCTTGGGTGTAGTTCTTTGGACTTTATCATACCCTGTGCCAGATGCTTCTCTTACATCCTCTTTTCAGATTCCTTTTGTGTATTGTCTTCCCCTATTAGATTATAAGCCCCTTAGAGGCAGAAGCTTCTTTTTTTCATATCTGTATTTCCAGCACTTAACAAAGCACCTGGCAGATCATCGGTGTTTGATAAATATGGAATGTCTGACTGGCAGCCATCATTGGAGGACCTCAAGTGCTAGAGCTACTTCCTTAGCCACCCATTCTGCTTCTGAACAGTTATTATCAACAGGTCAATAGTCTTCTTTATGTTTTTTAGACATGCACTATTCAAGAATGTGTTTTGCTTGACTCTGTGTGTGTGTGGTGGGGGGGTGTTCTTAAGGAACAGGAGGACATGGGAAGGAGAGAAAATAAATTTTTCTTCCTGGAAAAAATGAATAAAAGAGTTTTATATTGAATTGAAATTTTGTTCTCTGAAAATGTCATTCGTTGATCATTGGGAAGAAACACTTGATTAAGCACCTACTATGTGTTAGGTACTATGCTAAGCATAAGCACAGAGGAATCATAGACAAGAAGGAAATGGAGAGACAGAGATGCAAGGAAGGAAAGAAGGAAGGAAGGAAGGAGGGAAGGAGGGAGGGAAGGAGGGAA
>JAQQSK010013992.1:0-11287 GCA_028658325.1 Potorous gilbertii
CGTCTGTGGGTGGAGGGACCTTCGCAGCCTCTGGAGATTCAGGTCCCTGACTCCTGCTGGGCTCTGCTGGCTCCTCTCAGTGCCGCGTGGCCGGGGTGGGGGAGGGGAGCGCTCGGCAGGGCAGGACTCCGCTCCCGTCTGGGGTACCTTTGTGGTCGGTTTTTCAGGGCTCTCTGCAACGGAAATCTCCTTCACTGTGTTGCTGCGCGGCTTCCACTGTTCCAGGATTTGTCAGGAGTTCTTTTACAGGAAATCTATGGGCTGTAGGTTCAGACCTAGCATAGGTGAGTCTTTCTACTCCGCCATCTTGGCTCCGCCCCCCTGGATAAGTTTCTTAAAACACACACAAATACACATGCACACACTCTCTCTATATATACATATATATGTATTATTTATAATTTTGAAAAATATTGTTATAGGGCAGTTATGAATATTTAGCAAAGGAAATAGTGTTTACTGTGAGTCAGCTTATCTGTATCAGGAACAAAATCATGACCAACTAAATTCATTTTCTTTTCCCCTCCTTTTTAATAATGTTAAATTAGTATATGTGTTTCAGGATGAAGCAACGTGGCTAGATAATGGTACATTTGTGGTGATTCAGGAACTGTTTTTGGTCCTGAGCTCTTTGGTTAATGCCCTGGATGAAGGCAGAGATGGCAGACATGATTTTACAGATGACACAGAACTGGAAGTGGGTGATCACACCTCTTAAGTGTTTATGCACAACAGAGATTTCAAAAGAGTATATTAATGACCACAGCCTAATGAGATGAAATTTACTAGGCCAAATATAAAGTCCTATCCTTGGATGCCAAAAGTCAACCATTCAGAATTGAGATATGTCTGGCTAGGCAATGTAACTGAGAAAGATATGGCGATTTTAGTGAATTGTAAACCCAAGTGAGGTAACAATAAACTAGCCCAATCTTTTGCTGCCCGTAGAAAGGCATACAGAAAAAAAAAGTGAGATGATAGCTCTATTTTACTATGTCTATGACTTGCAATGAATTCTGGTTGCCACATTTTAGGAAGGCACTGACAAACTGGAGTGAGTCAAAAGGAAGGTGGCTAAGATAGTGCTCGAACTGGAAACTATACAAGAAAGTGGAGAGGACACAAATTAAGGCGGGTGGCATTTTAGTTGGTCTCCCCTTGAAGCAGCTAGTTAGCACAATGGATGGATTGCTGAATCTATAGTTAGGAAAGTCTTAGTTTTAAACCTGATCAATCATTTTTTTCTTTTTTTTTTTTTTGCTGTGTGACTTTGGGTAAGTCACTTAACCCTTTCAGCTTCCTACCTGTAAAATGGAGATAAAATAACTGATTGTTATGAAGATCAAAAGAAAGAAAAATATATGTAAAGAGTTTTTGAAAACCTTTTTGCTGTATAAATATTATAATTATTAATTTAAAAGGTTTTTTTTTGTATGCAAGAGGAATTAGATATCTACTTGGCCTCAGATACTGGAGATGCAAAAATAGTTGTAACTTGCAGAGAAATAGATCTGTTTTTTCCTCCAAAAACCTTCTGAATGATTAAGAGTTGTCCAACAGTATTACGAGATGCCTTGGCAAGTATGATTTTTCCACCACTGGAGGTTTTCCAGTAAAAGTTCAATGACTATTTATTGGGTATGTTGTATAGAGAAGTTTTATTCAGGTATAAGTGTACTATACATTCTCTTGGATCTTTTCCAACTTTGAGATTCTATGAAACTATCTAAACATATAGCATTGAGTAGAAATTGGGATAAATTGCTTAATTTGACCATTATAAGTAATTCATATTTTTAAATTGATTATCCCATTGAGCTACCTATGTTAATTGAACATTACTGCATAATTTGTGCTATGTAATTTATCTGACTTCATATTACATACAAAAGAGATGTTTTGTAAAATTTCGGGCATTTAGAAACACATCTAGATGACAAAACCAGATTCAAGTAATCAATTTGCAGATGGATCATTTAGTAAAAATAACTTATCCATTAAATGACCCTCTTCTTCACCTTAATTCACAATTCTGAAAAGCTTTCCTCCTAGCTAGGCAGCAGCAAATTATACCTGATTAAGATGATCATTGAGAGTTCAAATTTCCTTGGGTTATTAAAAAAAGAATGTTCAATATGTGTGACAGACAACAAAATATTTGTTTCAGAACTGCTTGAAGAAAACATTACTGATTTATTGATAATATAAATATACTCCATTTAATATCAGTAAATTAACCTGAAGTTGTCATCGTAAGGAACACTTTTGCTGCAAAGTATTCTAAAGAAAAAAGGTCTATTTTAGGTAGACTATTGAGTTCTTTCCCCATAGGATGGGGAAAAAATCTATTTCAACTTCTGGTGAAGCCTTTGGATAACATCTATATATAGTCAACTAATCAACAGTTCTTTTCAGAATCCCAAGTTTCTTTTAGACCTCAGTTTTTACAAAACTCCATGAAGTTTTTCCTCATCTCATCTTCTCCTAATTCAACCAGTGCCTCTAAACTTGAAATCACTGTATTTTAATTGTGTATACTTTTAGTGTTGTTTCTTTTAAACAGACAGGTCTATTAGATCACTAAGGTATTAATGGTTTTTGATCAGGCTTTTTTTTTCTATTATAGAGACATGTCAATTGGTTTTCAAGTCATCAAATGGGAAAGTGACAATTACATTATTAAAAGCTAGCATATTGACTTTAACAACCACTGTTCCAATATGCTATCATTGCATCATAGAATTTCAGTTTAGAAGGGACTCTAAGATCATCTAACTCCATTAAAAAAACAAAACAAAACAACATAACATGCTTCAGATCTAGAAGGGAATTGGAAGTCATCTGGTCCTTATTTTAAATTAGGAGAAATTGAAATACACAGAGCACAAATGACCTACTCAGCAAAACAGTGTTTGACCTCAAATGGTCTAACACCAAATGGAGTGGTCTTTAGATTCCATCTTTCAAGTCTTACTCCGAAGTCTCACTGTTTCATGGAAACAAACTTGGGCTTTTTAACTCAATGCCAACAGAATATAAGCTCTGGCCAAATTCCACTGTAGTGGAAAGGCTTGTGAGTATGTGCCTGGCATTACACCAGACCTGCAATCCAAGGACCAGAGTAAGTAAGTATGGAGAGATGTCTTGTCAATAGGTTGACCACTAGTTAAAAAATATTTTGGCCATGATAACCTATGGGAAAAAAATTGAAAGTATAAAATTCGTAAAATAAGGTCTTTCAGACATATTTCTTTGCAAACTTTATTTGTAAATTGATTGTCTGGAATTCAGAAAACATTTCCTCATAGATGCAAGGTGATTAAGGGTGAGTAGGTATTCATTCAGTTTAACTTAAATAATCCATAGTATAGATGATTGCCATACAATTTCAGAAACAATAATGTTGTTTCAGTTTCCTTGTTTTTAAAGTAAGAGGGTTAGATAAAATAGTGTCTCAGTCCCCAGTCTACTCTGGTAGTCACAATTCAAGAAACAATATGGCTTAATGTTATAAGCCCTGGATTATGATTTGGAGGGCCTGGGTTTTAGTTCTGTCTCTACTACTTATTGGTTGGGTGACTTTGGATAAGTAATTTTAATATTCTCTCTTAGTTGTCTTATCTTCAGAACAGTGAGTAGAATTGGAAATCCCTTTCACTTACAAACTTTGATCTGATTCAATTCTTTTGTTTTATAACTGAAGAAACTGAGGTCAGAAAAAAGTAGTTAACTTCTCCAAGGTCACAAAGGCAGGAAGTAACTGAGAAAGAAGCAGTAAGCATTAGAGACTTTGGATAGCATATCATTAGTAATTCATAAACTTTATATAGATCCAGAGCTGTAAAGAACATCAAAGGCTATTTAGTCTAAAGTGCACAGAATTTAATTTCCTTGGAGTCACATGGGCAGTAAGTGGTGCAACTGATATTTGAATCCAGATCTTCTAACTTCAATTCTAGTTTTTTCCCCATTGTGCTATAGTTCTAGACTCTGCAATCTAGAGCATTTTAATATATAACTCCCAGTGAAGAGTGTGGAGACATTAAAACCACTAACTCATGTCCTATTCTTTGGATGTAGATATTGTTCTGTATTCTATCAATCTAGCTATTCTTATATTTCTTTTTAAAAGATTTTCAATTCATTATTTATAATATCCTTTTTTTTTAAATTTTGAGGTCTAAATTCTCTTCCTCTGAAAAGGCAACCAAAATAATATCAATTATACATAAGAAATAATGCAAAACACATTTCCATATTAATCATATTACAAAAAATAGCAAAACCAAAGGAAGAAAATGAGAAAATTATGTTTTAATTTGCACTCAGAATTCATAGGTTCTCCTTTGTGAGGTGGGTAGCACTTTTACATCATAAGTCATTTGGAATTGTCTTGGATCTTTGTATTGATCAGAGTAGCCTACTCTTTCACAATTTGTCATCATCACAACATTGCTGTTACTGTGCACAATGATGTCCAGGATCTTCTCACTTCACTTTGCATCAGTTCATATAGTTCTTGGAATGTTTTCCTGAGACTATCTGCCTCACCACTTCTTACAGCGCAATAGTACTTCATTACAATCACATGCCATAGCTTGTTTAGCCACTCCCCAATTTATGAGCATTCTTTTGATTTCCAATTCCTTGCCACTACAAAAAGAATTGCTAAAAATGTTTTTTTGTACACATAGGTCCTATTCCTTTTTCTTTTATCTCTTTAAATACAATCCTGGTAGAGATAATGCTGGGTAAAAGAGTACAAACAGTTTTACAGCCCTTTGGGTAGTTCTAAATTGTTCTCCTGAAATGTTTGATCAATTCATTACTCCAATAGCCATTCATCAGTATAGCTATTTTTTTCCCTCATCCTCTCTGATATGCTAATAGGTGTGAGGAGGTACCTCAGAGTTATTTTATTTGTTCTTCTCTAATCTTTCTTTTACATGACTAGAGACAACTTATATTTCTTCTTTTCAAAACTGTCCTTTCTTATCCTTTGACCATTTATCAATTGGGAAATGGCTCTTATTTTTATAAGTTTGAATCAGTTTTATATTCAGTATATATTTGAAAGATGAAACCTTTTTCCAAGAAACTGCCTGTAAAGATTTTTGCATTGTCCATGGTACCTGTTTAGCATAATGGAGTTTCTCGGATGCTCTGTTTTGTTTAGATCTATGTTTGCTTTTGCTTTTCCTGAAGTCATGATTACCACCCCTGGCTTCTTTTTATTTAAGCTTAAGTATATTCAATTTTGTTCTAGGTTTTTATTTTAATTCTCTGCGTGACTTTATTTTATAAACAATATATTGTTGGATTCTTGCTTCTAATCCATTTTGCTATCTGCTTCAATTTTATAGGTGAACTCACCCGGTTCTCATTCATAGTTATGAGTACTGTGTGTTTCCTTCCACCCCTTTTTCTTTTATTTCTTCCTTTCTCTCTTTTTATCCTATCCCTCATCAAAAGTCTAATTTGCTCCTAACCATGGATTCTTTTAATCCACTTTCTCGTTTATCATCGTTGCTCCCACCTTTCTGTTATCTCCTTCCCCTCCTCTTTCCCTATTAGGTAAGTTATATTTCTATATACAACTAAATGTATATATTCCTCCCTTTTTGAACCACTTCCAATAAGAATTAAGTTCAAACATCCTGCTATTCCTCCATTTCCCCTTCCATTATAAAAATTCTTCATTGTGTACTTCTTTTACACGAGAAAGTTTTCCTCATCCTTCTCCTTTTCTTTTTCTCCCTTAGAACTCCTTGAAAGTTCTCTATTTCATTAAATATCCATTTTTTTCCCCTAGAAAAATTTAACTTAGTTTTTCTGGTTAGGTTATTGTTGGTTGTAATTCAAGTTCCTTTGCCTGCTGGGATACCATATTCTAAGCGTCATGGTCCTTTACTGTGGAAGAAACTAAATCTTGTGTACTCTTGATTGTGGCTTCATGATATTTGAATTGTTTCTTTCCTGTTGTCTGAAGCATTGTATTCTTGACTTGGAATTTGGCTATAATATTTCTGAGAGTGTTTATTTTGTGGTCTCTTTCAGGAGTTGATTAGCAGATTCTTTTAAGTTCTATTTTTTTCCTCTATATTTAAGGTATCAGAGTAGTTTCCTTGAAAATTTCTTGAAATATAATGTCTAGGCTTTTGCTTTGCTTATGGCCTTCAGGTTGTCCAATAATCTTAAACTGTCTCTCCTTGATCGATTTTCCAGTCAGTTGCTTTTTGGATGAGCTATTTCACATTTTCTTCTATTTTTTCATTCTTTTGACTTTGTTTTGTTGTTTGTTGATGTCTTATAGAGTCATTAATTTCCAGTTGCCCAATTCTAATTATTAAGGGATTTTTTTTCTTCAATGAGATTTTTACCTGCTTTTCAATTTAGCCAATTCTGCTTTTTACAGAGTTTTTTTTTTAGCAGAATTTTGTGCTCCTTTATATCATTTGGACAATTCTATTTTTAAGGTGTTATTTTCTTCAATTTTTTTTATATATTCAATTACCAAGCTGCTAATATTTTTCATACTTTTCTTGCATCACTCTCATTTCTTTTCCCAACTTTTCTTCTACCACTAATCTCTTTCTTTAACACTTCCAGGAATTTTCATTGCATTTGGGTCCAATTAGCACTTTTTAAAAAATTTATTTATTTAACTTTTAACATTCATTTTCACAAAATTTTGGGTTCCAAATTTTCTCCCCATTTTTCCCCTCCCCCCACCCCAAAACACCAAGCATTCTAATTGCCCCTATCACCAATCTGCACTCTCTTCTATCATCCCTCCCTTCCCTTTTCCCCATCTTCTCTTTTGTCCTGTAGGGCCAGATAACTTTCTATACCCCATTACCTGTATTTCTTATTTCCTAGTAGCAAGGACAGTACTCAACAGTTGTTCCTAAAATTTTGAGTTCCAACTTCTCCCCATCCCTTCCTCCATTCCCATTCCCTTTGGGAAGGCAGGCAATTCAATATAGGCCATATCTGTGTAGTCTTGTAGATGACTTCCATAATAGTCGTGTTGTGTAACCAATTAGCATTTTGATGTTATTTGTAAATATTTTTATACTGTCTTATTCTGAGTTTATATGTTTGTTTTCCCTGGCAAAATAATAGCTTTTTCTGGTCAAATTTTTTCTTGTTTGCTCATTTTTCCCTGCCTATTTCTTCAGTTTGAACTCTATGTTAAAATTGGGCTCAGCTCATCTGGGAGTGGAGAGGCACAAGCTTTAGGCTTTTTATGTATTGCTGTTTTCAGATCTAGTTCTGGGGGTCTACAAGTTTTTTGTGCTTCCAAGCTGGTGTGATCTTTGGACAGGTATGGTCACTGTTCTTCTGATCTATGTTCTGATCTTTACCCAAGAAGGAACCCTGGTCTCTTGTAGTCATAAGTACAAATGCTTCTCTTTGCTTCGGTACTGTGACCAGTATTCCTGCTCCTTTGGGACCTATCTGTAGTGCTCCTCTCTGCCTTGGATCTGTGATGCACAACTGTGTATGGGCAAGAGTTGCCTATCAGCTCCAATTATATACTCAGTGCCAACAAAGGGTCCCCTGTAATCTCTTTCTGACAAGTTGTCCTTACTGTCTCTGTGTTAGGAGCTCCTAAAATTGCTTCTGCTGCTGCTGTGGCCACAGTTGCTTGTGTAGTATGTATGGGATCTGGACAGGATTCCACCCCAGTGTCACAGACTTCTCTTGCTGACCTCTTAAGTTTTCTTAGACTAGAAAAATGTTACATCCTGACCTCTCATTGGCTCTGACACTCCAGAGCTTGATTTAAAGCATGATTTTGAAGTTGTTTGGAAGAGAATATTGGGAGAGTTCAGTTGAGTGGCTGCCCCTAATCCACCATCTTGGCTCCCTTTTAGATTTCTTTTTTACACAACATTATGTAGTTGACAGACAGTGTTTCAAACACTTTGGCTTTATCCTGATGTATTGTATATTCTGTCTAGAGTATCTATGATCTGTTTCAAATTTCTAAATTCCACTAGGCTACATCCCCAATTTAGATTTGGATCCAATTTGAGCACACTTGGTATCACGTCTCTAGATCTGGTCAAGGTTTTCCTTAAAAAAAAATGAAAGAAAGAAAGTTGAGGGAAAAACCACCACACACCAGAATATCATATCTTTGGAAGATTCAGATGCAGCCTGGGTATGTTTAAATTTTTTCCAACTCTTGGCTCAGCTGGAACCTTTATTGGCAGACTCATTCAGGACTGTGGCTTTATTCTTTTATTTTATTTTTTTCATTTTGCTAATATGATTTGTTAAAACATTCTCTGTTTATTTCTTTTTGCTGAACATTTTTTCCATGCAGCAGGCGTAATGACTTTTTGTTTATGATGGGGCGGCACTGTCTGAATTATGCTATGGAATCTTGGTTTGGTTTTTCCTTTTTGAGGTATTTCTCAGCTTTCTTTGTGGCCTGGTTTTGCTCCTGGTTTTGAATCTCAGATGGCACTTTTGCATGACAGCCAGAGGTTCACAAGGATAATTTCAGTGGAAATTTAGGTAATATTCGGTAGCAAATAACCAGATACTAGATTTAATTCACAGAACATTTCCTAATTGGACTTACTACTAAAGATATCACTAATCTCTCCCATAAGACTGTGAGCTCCTTCAGAAGAGTGATCATCTTATATCTTTCTGCATGTCCTCAGTGCTTAGAATATTACCTCACATATTGTAAGTGTATAATAAATGCTTATTGACTGACTAATACCATCATATTCCCCATGTGTCAAAATGCTTATTTTGAACTATGGAGATACTAACACATTTGAAACATTGTAACTTTTGATGAAGAATTAACTCTAAGACTGTGGTTTCATGTCAGAGGCTGAAATGGGAAAACATGCCACAAAATCTAAGTGCTGAGAGGACACTTATTTTCAAACTGAACAAGGCTAAACATTTTTTATATTCTTTGGGGAAAAAAGTGTGGAATGAGGGTAGTAGATAATATAATTGAAGTTATACTAAATTGGTCAATTAATGGAAGTATTCAAAGCAGACAAGATAATAGCAATGTGTAGAGAAGAATCATGGAATATCAGAAGGTATGTGAATTTTTTTGAGGGGCAATATTCCGGAGAAAGGATGGCATACTAAAGCAAAATTAATTATAGCAAGTTACATATACAAATTACATGAGCATTTTCTTGGTTATACCCAAAGACAGCATGGTTTCTAATGGGAAAGCATTTTCCCATGGTTCTTCAGGACATTATTTGGATTGCCCATTGTCCTTTGCAATAATACCAAGCACTAAAAGGAAAATCACAAAATAATAAGTCTAGGATCTAGAGGGCCCAGAATTCCTGTTTCCACAACTGAAACTCATCAAAGCCATTTCTAAGGCCTTACGTGTTGCATCGTTAGTGCTGATGGGCTACAGAACCTTACACAGTGCAGAAAGTACTTATTAAATATGCTTACCTCAAAGAACAGCTGAAGGGATCATGTTTCCTTGAACAAAGAACATTGGCATGGGCCACATTTCAAAATAGAAAATACCTGGATTGTAGCTGAAGAAATGGTTATACTTCTTTTGAGATGCCTCTCCTGTCAATTTAAATATCCTTTTAAAGAAACCAAAGAAAACCACAATTTCAATGTTAATGTAAAAATCTGGGTACACTTCATAGACATAACCCATTGAAGGGAGGGCAGAAATGACTGATACATTTCAACTTGGAAGAAATATTCATACAAATCCCAATGTTTTGATAACTCCATGATCTCATAGATTTTAGTTCTTTGGTCAGTGGAAATCACAACCAATTTAAACTTAATCAGCTTTGTGCAATTCTTGCCCATGTCCTCTCCTAAATCATCCATAGTAAATTTACTGTTAGAATCATAGAATTATAAATTGAGAGCTGGAAGGGATTTCTGAGGTCATCTGTTCCAACCTTTTCTATATAGAAGAGGAAAGAGAGAGCCAGAGAAGATAAGTACACAGGATTGTACACATAAGTAGCAAGTGATAGAAGAAGTCTTTGATACCCTGAGTCTTCTGATGCCAGATCCAAGGTACTTTTCACCATACCATATTATCTCTCTCAACCAATGAGCTAGATAGAGTGCCTTTTCTAGTTCTTTTCTCATTCAGTGGATACCAGTACAGTATTGTGACTTTTTCTCTGTAATGCCTCTTTCTTTTTCTATAATGAATCCACATTCTTTTCCCTTAGCCATCCTTGGAAATATAGGGAATAATAGCTCATGTCATCTAGAATTGACTGTATGGAGGAGACTTTTTGTTGTGAACAGGCAAGGACTCTTGGATTCAAAGCTGACTCATTCCTTAAAAAGGTACACTTAAACTGACAATTAGATCTGCCCCTCAGAGGTTAGAATGCAGAATGTATAATATTAGCTCTGATTCTTGGCAGGAAGATCTGTGTGTGATGTGATTAGCAGTCGAAGTGGGAACTTAGACACAAATCTTTTAAGGAGCCTTGTTCTGGGTGCCTCAGTTCCTACATTTAGTTTCCTTCTTAGACAAAATAGACAGCATTTGTAGCATATTATAACAGAGAACTGGACTCAGACCCAAGAAGACTTGGATTTAAGTACTGTCTCTGACACATACTAGCTGTGTGTTCATTGGACAAATCACTCAACTCTAGGCTACTTTTTAAGATTATACATTACTGAGAAGATGCGGCCCTGCATCAATAAAGTGGATATTTCCTCATTGATAGTTCTCTTTATCGGTAAAATCACAGATCCAGATCTTTGCCTTATCTTTAAGGCAAAACAACATTCCTGGGAGGCGGAGTAGAAAGACTCACCTATGCTAGGTCCGAACCCACAGCCCATAGATTTCCTGTAAAAAGAACTCCTGACAAATTCTGGAACAGTGGAAGCCGCGCAGCAACACAGTGAAGGAGATTTCCGTTGCAGAGAGCCCTGAAAAACACACCGCAAAGGTACCCCGGACACGGGAGAGGAGTCCTGCCCGGGCCGAGCGCTCCCCTCCCCCGCCCCGGCCACGCGGCACTGAGAGGAGCCAGCAGAGCCCAGCAGGCATCAGGGACTTGAATCTCCAGCGGCCGCGAAGGTCCCTCCACCCACAGACGCACAGGTCAGTGAGAGAGACGGGCTGAGAGGGGAGCAGGGGATCTCTGGAACTCGGACCCCCTGGGAAGCAGCCGCTGGGGCAGAGGCTGAGGCAGCTCGGCCAGAGACTCCCAGAGCAGGCTGGAGCTCCATCCCAGCTCCACTACAAAGGATCTCTGTATAAACCCCCTGAGGGAAC
>JAQQSK010013993.1:0-11287 GCA_028658325.1 Potorous gilbertii
AAAAAAAAAAAAGATAACAGAAATATCTATGAAAAGATCCAAAGGCAGAACTAATTTCACTTACAGGCTTCCATATTTTTCTTGTGCAACTTGGCTGAGAAGCAGAGTTCCTCATAGCCCTTGACTTTAGGAAGGCTGAGTGAGAAGACCACAGAAAGCTTTTCACCAATGGGCTAAGAATCACAACCATAAGAGCTAAAGTGAATTTCACTGGTGTTAGTTGAGCAGGTTGATTGAGGAATTCCATTAATGTGCAGTTCCTCCTAGTAGGGAAGGATTTAATAAGCCCAGCACCTCTGAGAGCTGAAGGACAGAGTTCCAGGTGGCTATGAAGAGAACTTCCACTGTAGAGTGTAGCTCAGGCCCAGGAAGAAACTGATGGAGCAGGTGGACACAGCCCAATGAAAGAGGCCTTTTGACCGCAGTGCCTGCCAACCAGCCCCAGAACATGGTGAATATGACTAAAAACTTGTCAAAGAGTTATAACCATGACACAGCATCCCTGATGAGTGTTGTACAAGGTATTAAGTATCCCTGAAAAGAGCCAGGATCAACTACCAACTTAGAAGGGCAGAAAGAAAACCCTAGTTGGGAAAGCAGGACAAAGCAGCCCTTGGCCCTATCTTCACAAGCAGGACCCACAGAAAATAACATGGTGATATCAGTAGAAGACATAGGGTAGCTTTTCAGCTGCAGAGAAACAACTTGCCCTTCCAAGTGTTCTGATAACACACACTACCTCCATGTAAGTACTGTGGTCACTTTTCCCAATTCATTGATCATTGTAAGGGGCCACTTTTTCCACTGACTATTTATATTAGTAGGATATGTATGTCTATGTATTTATGTGAAAGTAAGCTTAAAGTGCATGGAAGGGAATGTTGCTTAGAATTCTATTTTTAATTTAAAATTTTAAGTTTAAAGTTCTAAAGTTTAAGTTTTAAGTTCTAATATTAAGAATAAATAAATTCTTTTAAGAATTGTGTAGTATATGACTATTTAAAAATGTAACATAAGAATATGACCCATGGTTTAGAGAGGATTTTTATCTACAAAATATCCTGTCTAACTGGGCACCTAGAGTAAAAAATGGGGAAGGGTGGGGAGAGGAGAGACTACATTTATATTAAGCTAAATCTGGCTCTTTGTAAACCCTCCCACTTCCCACGACCTTCACCCTATCCCTGACTCTTTGCTTTTGGTTCTGCCTTCTAGGGCCAAGGAGAGGAAATCAAATCTTTCATGTGAAAGACCTTTAAATACTGAAGTTGGTTATTAGGTGCTTATTAAATATTTCTGTTTAGGTTAAAAATGTCCAATTACCAGTTCCTATAGCTGATTTTTAAGTCTCTGGTCAAGGCTAATTATTTTGATTGCCTTCCTCTGGGTACCCTTTCTAGGTAGCAATGTCTTTCCCAAAATATACCCCAAATTCATGACAGTGTGCTGGAATGTGATCTGATCAAGGTGTGGCATAAAGTAGAACTATCCACTTCCTAATCTAGTAGGCTTCCTTCCTTCCTTCCTTCCTTCCTTCCTTCCTTCCTTCCTTTCTTCCTTCCTTCCTTCCTTCCTTCCTTCCTTCCTTCCTTCCTTTCTTCCTTCCTTCCTTCCTTCCTTCCTCCTTTCCTCCCTTCGTCCTTTCCTCCCTCCCTTCTTTTTCTCACAGTGCTGGACTTGGAGTCAATAAGACCTGAGTTCAAATCTAGCTGTAGACACTAGCCATGTGACTAAGTCACTTAACTTCTGTTTTCCTCAGTTTCTTCATCTGTAAAATGGAAATAACAATAGCACCTACTTCTCAGGGTTGTTGTGATCCAATGAGGTGATATTCATGAAGAAGTTCTTAGCCTAGTGCCTGGCACATGGTAGGAACTACAGAAATTCTGACTATTTATAATAATTATTAAGCTTCTCATAAGCCAACCTAAGTTGATGTTCGTTTCTTAGCAGTTTTATCATGCTGCTGACCCATCCTCACTAAAATCCCCAGATCTTTTTCAGTTGAGCTAATACTCATATCTTTCCCATTCTTTGCCTATGAACTTTTTCTAAACTCTAGTAAGAATTTACCCTTCTCTCTATCAGTGTTGCTTGCTTTGATCCAGCATTCTAGCCTTCAAGATCATGTTGGTGTGATGTTGAGTTTCTCAAGTGGGATATGGAAGGAAAGGAATATGTATTTGGCTCCTAACTCATTGTAGCCATGATGACCAAAAATGTTCATGTTAATTTCTGTAAGTTGGGGATATTTATTTACATGTTGTAGAAGGGAACAAGCTACGATTATGACAAGAAGAAATAACTTCTTGAATTCTCTGAATCCATCCATGTAGCTAAAATTTTTTAGGAGTGAGGAAGAATGAGCATTGTTATTCCCCTGTTTAGCCAAAGAGGAACTAATTCCCCATTGTATCCTTAAAGATTTATCCTGTTTCCTTGGGCTAAGGCATACACACCAGTTAGATTTTGATACTGTCTTTCAGTACCATCTCTCAGTCAAAGATTATTTTCTGCTTCTTGTCTATAAATGGAATTTGTTCCAAGACTCCAGGACCCAAGCTTATTGAACTTCATACTTTTTTATTCAAGGTCATTTTATCCTGGCCAAGAGTCTAATTCCTTTAATTCAGTCAACAAATAACACTAAATAATTGATTACCAGAGCAACTACTTAACTTTATGTCGTGTCTCATTTAGAGGAAATATATTTTTTTTCCTTCTTTAAACCATAATTCCAAATACGTAGGTAGCCTGAGGTTATTTCAGGACTAGTTGACTTCCTGCTACTCTCTTGGTGCTACTTTGCAGTGTAATATATTTTGTGTTAAAGCAGTCTTAGCATTTGGGCATTTAAAAGCCTAAACTCTCCCCACCACCTAGCACAGTAGTGAGTGAGTAGCAGTTTCTCTCCCTTGCCCTCCTCCTCCCCTTCCTCTCCCCTCCCTTCCCCTCTAGTGTTCTGCCCAAAAACTGCCTTTTTTCCTTTAGATTTACTTGCTATGTTCCTTGCCCCAAGATCAAGCCTTGCTTCAAGATCAAGCTATCCCTCTGTAGCTCATAAACTGGATAACAAGTTCTGCCCCTCCCCCCCCACCACAGCACAGAGTGAATGTAATCACTAAATAGTAATTGTTTCTCTTTTATCCAGTTTGATTTCTTTTATTAAAGGGGTCATCTCTTGAGTAACTGAAAGAAGCCTATTCATTGAGTGGGTGTGTCTCACTCAAAGTGAGATTGTGATAAAACCTTGGCCTGAAAGGGCCAGGGTCTCACAGTGCATCCTGGGCCATCTCCAGTCATCCTGATGAACATCTGGTCACTGGACCCAGATGGCTCAGGAGAAGAAAGTGAGGTTGGTGACCTTGCACAGTCCTCCCTCCCTCACTCAAGTCAAAGTCAACTGCAAGTCATGTCACCATCTTGATGTCATGGTTCTCTTCCAGAATGAAGGACAAATACAAGAACAACAAGATTAACATTTAATATTCAAGATCACAGAACTGAATTCTCTTTGGATCACATATAAAGTTACTTTTCCAGAGTAACCCAGAAAACTTGTGCCAGATTTGGAACTAGAACGATGAACACTTTTCCTTCATGGAGGCCAAGGCACAGTCATGAAGATACCAGTGTTCCGTGTTAATAGGACATAATGAGAATTAAATCTGACACTTGGGTCAAGCCAGTTGAGTAGAATGCTAGAACTTGAATTAGGAAGACCCAAGGTCCAGTCCTGAATGAGATACTTAGCTGGGTGACCATAGACTAGTTACTAAACCTTTGCCTCAGTTTCCTCATCTGTAAAATGGGAGTCATTATAGGCTCTATCTCAAGGGTTGTTGTGAGGGTAAAATGAAATTGTATATGTAAAGTACTTGGCGAACCTTAAAGCACTCTGCAAATGTTGGCTCTTATGTTTGTTTCCATTATTGCTACTAGCTGCGTGGCTGAGAACATTGAGTGGAGCCTCTATCGTGAATTTATTGATCCTACTTACAACTAACTGCTTTTGTCCTGTAACTGCTTAAGTCATGATCCTCTGTCTCTGAACTTAGGTCAGAATTCTACTAGTTTGTAATGGGTTAAGTTCAGAAATCCCCCTCTAATGCAGCTGCTAATCACTGATCTGTTCTTGCCTCAAGGAATTTAACCGACCTTTGGGGATGTGTATGAATGCAAGGGAGTCAAGCCTAATATCTTTGCAAGCCCTTGCTATCCTTCAGGGATGTCTGATTTTCTGTTCAAAAGTGTGAGCCACTATCTCATAGCTGCATTCAAATAAGGGATATTCTTAGTCTAATGAGAGAAGAAGGGGTGGTGTCCTTGCTAGGTCATTACCAGACTTCCAACCAATCAAACTGTTTCCTGCACCTCAGCTTTGTTGCCCTCAGTCTTGTGATGTCATCATCTATGCTGTTTTGTTCTTTATTTTTACACTTCCCAAAACCTACAAAAGAGGAACTGCCCTTGTTTTTGGCATAAATGGTGGCAATCCACCGATCCATTTATTGGCAGGCAGAAGGCCCTGGTTACTTAATGTTATCTTTCTCAGTTAATGGCCTCAGTTTATCCTTTTGTTAAATTTCAAATATGGCATGACCTAGGGCCAGTCACTTAACCTTTCAGTCTCCATTTCTACATTAGCATCCTAAGGATGATAACTGTCTTACAGAGTTGTGAGGGTCAAGTAACATGATCCAGGTAAAGTGTACTGCAAATTTAAAACATTATATAAATATTAACTGCTATCCTTCTCCTCCTCCTCCTCCTCCCCATCGTCAGAAATGGTCTATGTGCCTATCCATTTTCTGTTTGGCTGTAAGGGAGGAAAAGGAAGCAGGTGTTGTGAACTTCTCAGGTACTTACTTGTTATCTTTTGTCTATTGAAGTATGAACCAACAGTAAAATGATGGTTGGAAAACTGTCACTCTGAAGTTGGTTTAAAGGAGAGTTGGGGTTAAATGCATCTTACTGAACTTGGATTCCTGCTGCCTCCACCACATAAAGGCCAGGTAACCCTAGGCACGGTGCTTCTTAACTTCTCAAGATGCAGCCAACTCTAACAATAATGTGCAGAGTAGGTGCCAGTCTGAACTGCTGTAGAGAATTTTCTGCCTAGGACTTCTCTCTGTTAATTAGAATCAGAGATTTGACCTGAAAAACAAACAAACAAACAGAGACAGTGTGTGTAAGGCATAATGATATTTTCAAAATTGAAAGGGCCAATGAGAGCTTTTTATATTATCGTTTCCCTCGAGCAAGAAGACAGATCCACCTGTTGTAGACACGACATCCAATTTAGGAAATTATTATTACATTGTCTAACGTGAATAATTTTCTCTCCCCAGCTGTTTTTCCTCTATAGGGGATGCTTTCCAGATGCTCTTTGTGCAAAAGTTTAAATTGTTTGGATGCTTTTTGACTAAGAAAACTTGTCTAACTTTATTTTTTCATCCTCCCCCCCCCCCACTGTCTCATCTTTTCTAGGGAAGAGAACCCCGAAGACAAAGGACAAGAGGAATAAGAAGAAGAAAAGAAAGTTACTAGACAGAGCCCAGGAGCAGCACAGCGTCTTCCTTGCTACAGACCGAGCGAACCAATAAAAAAGAACATTTTTTTCTTTTCTTTTCTTTCCTTTCTTTTTTTTGGGTGGGCTTTCGTTTTGTTTTGTTTAGTTCTGTTTGCAGACGTGCACACAGCCGCTCTCTCTGCTCGGCTCCTGCGCGCTCGGGCACCGCCTTATGCTGCTTTGATGACAGTATTGGTGGCAAGGAACCTGTGAAAGCAAGGGAACCCCACACGTTCGGAGAAGTGGGGGTGGTGGGGGGAGTTATTTATACTTTAATTTGAAGCGGGAGCCTGCGGAGACAGGAGCGCCATGAGGGCTCACCAGGGAGAGCAGGGGCAGAAGAAGCCGCATGAAGATGTTCTGATGCCTTCAGTGTCTGGGAGGGCCAGAGCCCAGGTGCCAGGCGGAGGGGAAGTCCTGTGGGCAGTGGGCTGCAGGGCACCAACACACACACACCTAGACGGACAATGGACTTGTGCATATTTATGTGAAAGAAGATACTTGGAGGTAGAAGTGCTATTTCCTTGAAGACCTTTGTTTTGCATCTTGTGCATTTTCCAGAGGTAAATGTATATGCATATCTATTTAGTGTTAACCTATGTTGTTCTTAGCATCTGTTACCTTGAAACACTTGTATAGTAGAGCTGCTTTATTCTGATGATATGCTCCAGGAGTTCCTGCCTTGTTTCATGGACCTTCAGATGTGTACATATCGTGCTGAGTCTAATATCTACTTATTTACTGTATATTTATGCTTTCTTATGTGTAACAAAGTATACCTGCTTAATGTTCTGTCATTTCATTTCTAGTGGTTTCTATATGCATCCTATAGCAAGTGCTTTTTTCCCCTTCCCCTTTGAACATCTTTTCTATGTTCTGTTGCCCCTTGAAATATCTGGGGCCTTATTTCTCATCAGAAGGCTAGGATCAACTGGTATGTTGTCCAATGACTAGTGTCAAGGATTTTTAACATGTGCCTAATCCGCCTGACCCACCCATTAAATAGTGCACAGGTATCTGGCAATCACAAGCAAAAAACCTATAGTTATTTCTCCCCTTAAAGAACCTTCCTTTAAGTGTTAGGTTTATTATGACTCCCCTGTGAAACACAATTGGAGCATGGGAAAGTACATTTGCTAGCCCAATTTCCAGACATGCAACTTCACAGGTAAAGACAAGTGCAGGGTGGGGGGGCGAGGAAAATACATTTTCTTTTCCGTATAGAAGTAATCTCAGGCCTGGCATGAGGTACTTTTATAAGGTTGACTCGAGTCACCCTAGCAGCCCTTTTAAGTTAAGTCAGGCCACCAGGGAAATTTGGGGACAATGGCTATTTAATTGTGGACACTGCTGGTCAGGTCACAAATCCTAGCAAGTTTTGGGGAAGCTGAATGTGTCATTTCAAACCTGGGACTCAGTGAGAATCTATCAGGAGATTCCCTGAGCTATTATTAATCATAAAGTAAAGTTGGTTGTGGATTTCTATTTTTTATGCTTTCACACTTTAGAAATAATAGTCCCCTCCCATCCTTAACCCAAAGTAGTAGATCAGAACATAAATGGAACATTTGCAAATATTGAGGAAAACCTAAAGAAGGGCTCTGCTGTTCTCTCCCCAGCCCTCACCCTTGTATTGGCAAAACTACCTCTTTAGAATTTACAAACTACTCACTGTGGGGTCTTTGTCCTTGATGTTGTTTCTGTTATACATCAAATAACACTTTACCAATAAGAATAAGAAAAAAATATAATATCCATCTTTAAGTATCACAGAATATTATTGCTGTGAGATAAGCCATATATGAATGTTGTATAAAACTTTGGGATACTCACGAAATCCTAAGGTCCTCACCTCCTTTCACATTTATTTAGCGTATGTTCCTGTTTAGTGGTAGGGGAGGAAACACCCCATATACTTGCAATGCTTCATTGTTAATGAGACCAATAATTGTTCTGTTTTTGGGATGTTCTTTTATGCATTAAATCACTTCAAAAATACCATGTGGGAGTTTTTTTTTCTTTCAGTACAATTTTTGGAGATAGACATCAAAATGTGAGAAAGCAATACGTGGAACTTGTTGTGTTTTTTTTTTCCAGTTAAAATAATACAGTATGGCTGAAATGAGGCTTAAATAGAAACTTTCTAAAATCTTGATAAAAGCATTTCTTGTCCAAAGTGATGATGTTTTTGGTTAATGAGAGGAGAGTGGCATAGAATCACAACTTATACACCTGAGTGCTATGTACTTAGGAATTTGACAGCAAGATGCTAGTTTGATTACGAGGTGCTGTGTGAAGATAGTGGGCCCTAACCTGGAGGGCTTGACTTCAGGTCCCACCTCTAACACAAATTGGCATGCAGACCAAGAGGAAATCACTCGGTCTCTCAGTGTACCAGGCAACTCTCTCACACTTTGAGTTGCCCAGAAGGTAAAAATTTGCATTGTAAGAGACTTCACTTGGGAGTTTCCCACACTAATGAAATCACAGGTTCAATCCATATCCTTATTCTACTATCTCAAATGATCCCAAGGATATGTTTTTAAAGTTCTTTCAAAATTTTTGATTTCTGTATCAGCGAGAGCATATCTGTGTGTATAAGTAGATAAAACTAAATGTTTATGTTAAATAGTGAACATATATACACATAAGTACACTGAAGGAAAATAACAAGCATTTATGTAGCTTTTAAAGAGTATCCTCACAATAACCCTTTAAAGCAGATGCTCCATTACCTCCATTTTTACCTCCGTTTTATAAATAAGGAAACTGAAGCTGAACAGTGGAATTCCCAGTTATATGACTAAGTATCTGAGACAGGTGTTGATCTCAGGTCTTCTTGACTCCCAAGTTCAGCACTCCATCCACTGTACTGCCTAGCCATGGGTCAATCACCTTCAACATGTTGCTTTTGGTGTAGCAGTTTTCTTCTAAAATCAGTCATATTCACAAAATAATTTACCTTTACTAGGCTTCTTAAATATTCATCTAAGTTAATGTTGTTACTGTGTCATCTAAAATGCAGCAAAAATCAGATGGAAGTTATTAAAACTTGGTATTTAACCACATCACGTATTTCCTTGTTGAGTCATTTTTTATTAATGTCTGACTCTTAGTGACCCTATTTGGGATTTTCTTGGCAAAGCCTCCAGAGTGGTTTGTCATTTCCTTCTCCAGCTCATTTTTTACAGATGAGGAACTGAGGCAAATGGTGTCAAGTGATTTGTCCAGGCTCATACAACTAGTATGTTTGTGAGGCCACATTTGAACTCAAGGACGGTCGATCTTCCTGACTGCAGACCTGGCTCTGTTCACTGCACCATCTAGCTATTCCACTTTTCCTCTATGGACCTCAGTCAACTGAGAGTTGAATTAACTTTTAAGATCACATTAAGTTCTTCAGCTATGATCTTCTGATCCACGCAGGAATAAAAATGCCTAGATTATTCTTGGGTGTAGCTACTATACTATTCTGTGATTCAGATTATAAGACAATTACATGGAAATTGTCTTTTCTCATGATTGTTAGCTATCATAGAGGTGAATTTAGCAATTCTGAATGGGAAGATATTCCTCCTAGACTGGGAAAAGAGATACTATAGTCCATCATATTGGGGAGACGGAATCAGTGTGAGAATCCTCACGAAAATCCAGTTTTATGAATAAAATTTCCCACGTTCTTTGTAGCTGAAGTTTTTGTTTTTGAGGCACAAATAAAATAATTGGACACATGGACTCTGCATGTTTTATGAGAGACATCTGGAAGAAACTTCATGCTCAACCTCAACTATGTGGTCTTGTGCAGTCAGGATGGTGTGTGATTGCTCCAGCTCCATTCTTCTACTCTTAGTGGGGTTCTGGGGTCCAAAGGGCAGCCAAAGGAGAGAGAAGTAAAGGAGATCATGTGTGTGAGTGCCTTGTAAATTGCAAGATATGTAAAGTATAACCAATAATTAATAACATTAGAAGTAAAAGAATCCCCTGGACACACTGGGGTACCTAGCACAGTACCCACTTATTCACTGGGGTTCTTCTGCAACAAGAATATTATCGTCACACAATAGAAAATATTGATTTGGGTTCTTGTCACTTGGGTGTTATGCAAGACCTGCAGGTTTGAAAAACAAGGAAATTTGTTAGGTAATTAGATGAAATGAGGTTTAAGCATTTCCTATGATCAAGGCACTGAAATAGAAGCCAAATAACTAAGCCAAATGAAAATAGTTCTAACTAGACTTCAAGGACCATTCTATTAAGGGAACAATATATACATACATAAACATACCCATAGTGTGAGGAGAACCTTGAATCTGGGGCAAATCACAAAAGGCCTTATATTGAAGGACATGCTTGGGGCAAGGAATGAATGAAACAGTATTTGATTACTGTGACATGCAGTGACCAGTAAACCATTTCTATAGATGGGCTAAAGCAGGATGAGAGTAATGAATAGGCTTCAAACCTGTTGGTGACTTAAGAGGATGTCACCCCAAGCATGTGAAGACTTCCTCTCATGGTGGATGACATCAGTTTGTTATAATGGCCATGAAGGCAAATGAAGCAGGTGCTGTGAAACTTGGTCAGAAGTCAAAGATGCCAAGGTCAACCACTGCATCCTGGGCCATTGCCAGTCCTGAATTTTGTTTTGCTACTGGACTTCGATGACTCTGGAAGAGAGAGTGAGGCTGATGACTTTTATGCAACTCTGACTCACTTAAATCTAATTCACTTGCAAATCTATTAGTCAGATAGACACCCAATGATGTCATTGGTCACCTTTGGAAATGAAGGACAAACAACTGCTTAGCTGAGTTTCAAAGGAATTTAGGACTTCTAGGAATGGGAAGTCAAGGAGAGGATTCCAGAAATGGGAGATGGGATAAGCATTCTAGTTTGGCTGAATCTTGAAGAGGAGGACTTTCTAAGTCTACAGTGGTAACTTGGAGCCAAACTGTGAAGTGCTTTGACAGAGGTGTCTTTATTTTATCTTAGAGGCAAAATCACTGGACCTTCTTGAATTAGGGAGTGACATGATCAGAGTGGATGAATTGGAGAGAAAAGATGAGGCCATGCGCCATTTAGGAGGCTGTTACAACAGTCTAGGTGAGAAGCAATGAAGTCCTGAATGAGGATGGTAACCATGTGAACTGATAGAAATCCAGCTGTGAGAGATTATTATGGTTTTTCTATACACATGGGAGGATAAAAGACTAGAAAATAACAACTGAAATTTTAAGAAGGAGCTATAATATGTAAAGGATAGAATTACCTACAACATCAGAAGATGGTTAATAATGTCAACTTTGTCATCTAAGATCTCAAAATCATAGAATTAGGGATCACTCCTTGCATCATGAAGCAAATCATTTGTGTAAATCGAAAACTAACACTTTTCACTGATGGGAGTGCAAACTTTGCACTTAGCCCATGAAGGTATGAAATTGGATGATATAAATCTTTGAAAAAGGGATAAAGCAAATTCATAAATCAAAGAATCTCAAGAGCTAGTGGACCTCAGAGTTCACCTGGTCCAACCTGTGCCTGAAAAGGAATCACCTCCATTCATCCAGGTTTGGCTGGAAGACCTCCATTCCAGGAACTCAGTCTGCTTCTGTACAGAGTTAATTAGTTGAAAACTTACTGACATCAAATCTAAACTTTTCTTCTTGCAAAATTTGCCTTTTGCTTCTTTACTCCCAGCCATACTCTTACCAG
>JAQQSK010013994.1:0-11286 GCA_028658325.1 Potorous gilbertii
TGGCTCATAAGAATAATTGGACCAATTGCTTCTTCCAACTCCCCACATTGGTCACTTCTTACCATGTCCCCATCCTTAACCCCTAACCAGGTCCTTATTGAGCCAAACCACCCCGGAGGTATTCTGACTAATGTGGTTAAGGGGAAGGGCAACAAGAGAGAAAAGAACTGGTCTGAAACAGGGAGGAAATGAGAAAAGGAACCATCAGTCCCCCACCTGCAGCCATGTGTTGTGATCCTTAAGGTGATGGTCAGTATGTGGAGCAGGCAGGAGAGATGTGGTGGGGACAGTGAGAAGGGAAGGACCTGGCTACTGCTGGCACGTGCTGGTAGCCTGCATTCACTTCTTGGCCTTTCCTTGGGCTGCCACAGCTTCCATGGCTTTGCGCACAGTCTCCTCATCCCCAAGGAACTGCATGGGTTTGATAGGTTTCAGATTCTTGTCCAACTCATACACGATGGGAATGCCAGTGGGCAGATTCAGCTCCATGATTGCTTCTTCAGACAGACTTTCAAGATGTTTGACAATCCCTTGAAGACTATTGCCATGGGCTGCAATCAGAACACGTTTGCCTTCCTTGATCTGGGGGACGATTTCCTCATTCCAGAATGGTAGAGCCCGGGCAATGGTGTCTTTCAGGCTCTCACAGGAAGGCAGCTGATCCTCAGTCAGATCTACATAGCGACGGTCTTTGCTGATGTTGCTGTAGAAGGGGTGGTCAGGCTCCATGGGAGGTGGTGGGATGTCGTAGGATCATTGCCAGATCTTCACCTGTACTCACCAGTCTCTGCTTTGTTGAGGCCCGTCAGACCTCCATAGTGCTGCTCATTGAGGCGCCAAGTCCTCACTACAGACAACCACATCTGGTCAGTGGCATCCAGTACTGTCCAAAGCGTACGAATTGCTCTCTTCTGGACGGAGGTGAAGCAGATATCAAATTCATAGCCAGCATCTCGCAGCGCCTGGCCGCCAAGCTTGGCCTCCTCGTGCCCGGCGGGGCTCAGGTCCGCCTCGTACCAGCCGCTGAAGCGGTTCTCCAGGTTCCAGGCGTTCTCTCCATGCCGGGTCAGCACCAGTTTGTAGGCGGCCATGGCGGGAATGGGGCTCTGGGCAGCGAGAATGGAGCAGACCGGCACACAGGCGAGCACGCCCATTCTCATTTTTAAAGAACTCTTTTCTTCAGTGAGATTTTGAACCTCCTTTTCCATTTGGTTAATTCTACTTTTTAAAACCTTCTTCTCCTCGTTGGCTTTTTGGACCTCTTTTTCCAATTGAGTTAACCTATTTTTAAAGGTGTTATTTTCCTCAGCATTTTTTTGGTCCCTTTAGCAAGCTGCTGACTCAAATTTCAAGCTCTTCCATGGCCTGAGCCCATTGCATATTCATTTTGGTGGTACTGGATGCAGAAACCTTGACTTCCTCTGACAGTATGCATTGTTCTTCTTCATCTGAAATGATGGAAGAAAATACCTGTTCACCAAGAAAGTAATCATCTATGGTCTTATTTTTTTCCCCTTTTCAGATATTTTCCTGGCCAGTTATTTGACTTCTGAATCGTTTGTCAAGAGGAGGGTCCTAATGCTTCTCCTCATCCAAGGACCATTCTCGTGGCTGAGATTCAGATTAGCTGCTCAGTTCCTCCTGGTTCTATAAGCCGGGGCAGGGCCACCACTGAGGCCTGAGATTTAGATCAATTGCTCAATTCCCCCAGAGACTTTAGGTGGGGGTGGGGCCACCACTCAGGGCTGAGGTTCAGATAAGCTGCTAAATTCCCTCAGGCACTTTTAAGCCCAGTGCTTCACAAATGGATGCCCACTGCTGCCACCACCCCTACTGCCACTGCTGCTACCACTGCTACAGTCTGAAGCCAGTATCACAGGGGACCCAACTCCCCTCTAGCCAGTAAGGAAAGCCTCCTTACTGACCTTTGAAGCTTTCTTTGGCCCTTGTGGTTGAAGGATCTGAGACCCTCCCTGTTGGGAATTCCACCCCGAAGGCCTGTTCAGGTCCTGTTCCTCCTGGTGCCACATGACCAGTTCTGGGCTACATTCCACTCAGCATCCCATGGGATAGACCGTTCCTGTTGGCCTTCCAGGTTACCTTTGGCTGGAAATCTCTTTCACTAAGTCATTCTGTGGCTTTGGCTGCTCTGGAATTTGTTGTGAGTCATTTTTTGCAAGTATTTTATGGGCTGTGGGGGAAGAGCTGTAGTATGTGCTTCTTTCTACTCCACGATCTTGGCTCCACCTCATTATCCATATTCTTAAGATTGTCATTATTACTTAGATAGTTTGGAAGAAAAGTTGGGACTGAGCTGAGTCTGATGGGGTGATTCTAAATATCAAAATTGGACAGGAAAGGGTAAAAACAGTTAATTGCCTTGTATAAGTGAGGTGAGAGAGGAAGAACTGATACAAGGGAAACAGGTGGGGATAGAGGGCTGGTAGTACTAAAACCTTACTCTCATTGGATCTGGGTTAAAAAGGAAGCAGTATATACTTGTAGAAGGGTATAAAAGTCTTCTAAATTTGTAAAGGTATAGGCATGGATAAGATAAAGGAAGGATTCATAGAAATGTTTGTGGATTAGGATTTGGGAGGGTGGGAGAGTGGATAAGGAAGAAACTGTTATGGGGAGATGGTGGGTAGATTAAGGAACAGAGATATCTGTTAGGTTACTGGGCAGGGTTGGATAATCTGCCTAGTAGCAGGTTTTTTGTTTGGGCCCCTGTCAAAATATTATTCCCCTTTGGGTTGTGAAATATCTGATGAATTGTTAACAGTCACTTCTTGTTTAGTCCATTTGCATGGTAACCACCTGTACCCCCCTAATGTTAGAACCCCATTGCCAGGTAGCCATCTTCTGCTGAGCCCCCTCCCCTTCCTGACAGCTACTCTATGTTGAATGACAACCAGTCTATGATTGGCTACCTCTCCTGGCACGACTCCTCTGCTGGGGTAAGGTTTGCCTAGTAGCACCCTGACAACCACCTCCTGTTTGGGGGTTTTTGCCTAGCAGCAAGCCCCACTCTTGCTCTGTCAGAACTCTGTTTGCTGTGGAAACTATAAGGCTGTACTGAGTAGCACCAAAATGCTTAAAATGCACTCACCCACCTCAGTTTGGGGCTGTCTCCTCTGGGTCTCTACATGAGGCAGCCACCAGCCTGGCTAATAAATGACACTCTCAAAATTCCCAATTAATTTTGCCTGTGACTTATTAACTCCGTCCATTTCAGTGGTTAGAAGTAAATTAGAAATGTGAGAAAGGATAGAAAAAGAGAGACTAAGAAGGACAATAGTGAGAAAAAATTGAATGGAGGGAGATGCACAAATAGTTATTGTAACTTTGTATATCAAAGGGATGAATTCATCAACAAAATAGAAACATAGTAGACTGACTAAAAATCAGAATTTTACAATATGTTGTTGAGAAGGATAATGCTAATTAGAGAGTTAAAGATCTTCCCCACCCATTAATGGGCCTGCTTATTAAGGGCAGTTTGATTAGTGGAGATTTGCAAGGGAGCCCACAACTTTGGTTAATGAAGCACTGGTTCTCAAGGGTTGTGATGCCCTCTGGTTCTGAAAAGTGATAAATACTCTGAGGTGAGATTTTGCTTTGGGGGTTACACAATGGAAGTGTTGTTTGGCCAGATGAGACTCTGAGCAGCCACTAAGGAGTCCCTCCATCCCCACAATCACTACCCCAGCTTTGAAAATCCAAATGTCGGTGTTTCTTTCTCTGGTGACTATGTTTAAGGGTCAGACAATTATCTGTGTGTTGATCTATGATGTATGGCCAGAGAGTTGGAAGCCCTGTCGATTGATCTTTGTTTCTCTGTGTTTTCTCTGAAATTGAGGGTGCTGATATTTTCCCTGAACTAAGTAAATGACATATGTTCCTGATTAAAGTGATTGTTGACATCTCAAAAGTTTCCTTTCCTGAAATTTTACTGGTCAGAGCCAAGATGGCAGAGTAGAAAGACACACATACACTAGCTTTTACCCCACAGCCCATAAAATGACTGTAAAGAAGGACTCTCAACAAATTTTAGAGCAGCAGAAGCCACAGAACAACGAAGTAGAGGAGATTTCTAGCCCAATGTGACCTGAAAGACCAACAGGAAAGGTCTGTCGCACCAGATGTGGAGCAGAGCCCAGCCTAGCCTTGGCCACACGGCACCAAGAGAAGCAGAACTGAGCAGTCTTCAGGGACAGAATCTCCAGCAGCCGTGCAGATCCCTCAACCCACAGGCACCAAAGGTCAGTGACAGGGTCTTTTAATCTGTTCAGGAAGGAAGCAGGGTGTCCCCGTAATTCAGGCCTCCTCAGGTGGCAGCAATGGAGGCAGCAGCAGACGGGAGCTCCCAAAGCAGGTGGTAGCCCACATCCATTGTTGAAGGTCTCATTGTAAAACCCCTGAGGGAACGGAGCCCTGTGTGGCAGCCCTGCCCCAACCTGAGCAGCTGATCTTAATCTCACACTGAAAGGCTGCCCTGCCCCCGCCTAAAGCCTCTGAGGGTTTGGAGCAGCTCATCTAAATCTCAGGCCCCCACTGCTGGCTTGGTGGAACTGGAGGTGAGGTGGCTGTGGAAAGGAAACTCAGAAGTCAAGTAACTGGCTGGGAAAATGCCCCCAAAAAAAGGGGTAAAAATAAGACCATAGAAGAGTACTTTCTGGGGGAACAAGTGTCTCCCCTCATCCTTTCAGATGAAAAAGAACAAGGCATACTGTCACAGGAAATCAAGGTGCGAGCCTCCAGGGCCTCCAAAGTGAACTTCAATTGGGCTGAGACAATAGAAGAGCTCAAAAAAGAAGTTAGCAGCTCACTAAAGGAGAATCAAAAAATGCTGAGGAAAATAACAGCTTTAAAAAAAGCTAAATCAATTGGAAAAAGAGGTCCAAAATGTCAATGAGGAGAAGGAGGCTTTAAAAGGCAGAATTAGCCAAATGAAGGAGAAGGGTCAAAAGCTCACTGAACAAAATAATTCTTTGAAAGAGAGAACTGAGTTCATGAAAATGAATGACTATGAGATAAACCAAGCAGTTAGTAAAGAAAATCAAAACTTTGAAAAACTAGAAGATAATGTGAAACATCTCATTGGAAAAACAAGTGATCTGGAAAATAGATCCAGGAAAAACAATTTTAAAATTATGGGGCTACCTGAATGTCATGATCAAAAAAAGAGCCTAGAGAATTTCCATGACATTATCAAGGAATACTGTCCTGATATTCTAGAACCAGAGGGCAAAATAAATATTGAAAGAATCCACCAATCACCTCCTGAAAGAGACCCGAACAGAGAAACTCCTAGGAATATTGTTACCAAATTTCAGAGTTCGCAGATCAAGGAGAAAGTACTGCAAGCAGCTAGAAAGAAACAATGTGAGCATTGTGGAAATTCAATCAGGATAACACAGGATCTGGCAAGTTCGACATTAAGGGATCAAAGGGCTTGGAATGGGATATTCCAGAGGTCAAAGGAACTGGGATTGAAACCAAGTATAATACTTCAAGGAAATAAATGGTAATTCAATGATATAGAGGACTTTCAAGCAAGCATGATGAAAAGACTAGAACTGAAGAAAAAAATTTGACTTTCAAACACAAGAATCAAGAGAAACACGAAGAGGTAAACAGGAAAGAAAAATCATTAAAGGCTCTCTAAAGCTGAATGGTTTGCATTACTACATGGAAAGAAAATATTTATAACTCTTGAATCTTTTCTCAGAATTTGAGTAAATAGAGAGATTGTACATACACAGACACACATACACACATATAGACAGAGAGTAAAAGGTGTGTTGAATCAGAAGAGATGATACCCACACAATAAAATAAAAGAAAAATTAAGGGGTGAGGGAGGAAAATATCTTGAAGAGAAAGGAAGAAATGGAATGGGGCAGGCTATAACTCACAAAAGAGATAAGAAAAATCATGTTCAATGGAGGAGAAAAGGGAAAAGAGGAGAGGGGGAAAATAAAGCTGCTCTCTCCATATGTGGCTGAAGGAGAGAATCACATGCTCACTAAATTTGATATGAAAATTTATATCACACCATAGGAAAGAGGGGAGGAGATGACAAGTGAGGTGAAGGGAATGATAGAAGGGAGGGCAAATGAGAGAAGGGAGTTGCTAGAAATAAACACTTTCGAGAAGGGACAAAGTCAATTGGGGGGGAATAAGGAAGGATAGAGTAGGACAGAGGGCAATGATTACACAACATGATTATTATGGAAGTCTTTTGCAAAATGACACAAATTTAGTATATATTGAATTGCTTGCCTTCTCAGTGGAGTTGAGGGGGGAGGGAAAGAAAGTGGAATTCAAAGTATTAGCAACAATTGTTGAGAATTTTTATTGCATATAATCAGGAAATAAGAAATACAGGGAATGGGGTATAGAAATTTATCTTACCCTAAAAGAGAAAGATGGGAATAAGGGAAGGCTGGGGTGTGATAGAAGGGAGAGTACATTGAGGGAAGGAGTAATCAGAATGCAAAGTATTAGGAAGCAGGGGGAGGGGAGTGATGGGGAGAAAAATTGGACATGTTACCAAGTGAGGTAAAAGCAATTAGTATTAAAACAGTTGACTGAAATAATTACTGAGAATAACTCAATGACATCTTTAGTTTAGGGAAAAGAATTTATGTCTAAATTTCCTAGAGGAAGGTAACCTTGGGTAAAATTTGGCATGGATGAAAAAGTTAAGGTTTTAATGGTAAATTTGATTTTATGATTGCCATTTAATCAGGAAATAGAACATGTATAGAAAGGCATGTAAGCCACTTAAGACTTTCCTCAAAAGATGTTCCTTAGCCAAAGTGAAATTATAATCATATTTGAAACCTGGTTATTGAAACTCGCCATTTTTAGATGCTATGGGACTATTAAGTGACTGTTCTTCTGAGTCTAACTCCAGGTATGGATAGCAAGAAAGGTGATCTGAACCTCCAATTCAAGATGCCGGTAAGCCTGTGAGATGGTGGTATGAACTGCAAAAGGTGATCTCATGGGAAGGGTGGGAGAACGACTGTTCACCCTGGCCTGAGGCAGGATTCTCCTGACTCAAGTTCCTCACTGACACCTGGCAGACTTTAAGCCTGACTGAATGCAAGTGGACAATCTAATCCTGCCTGGAATTGACATGAAGTTGGGGAGATATTGTACCCTTGCAATGTCTCTACTCTTGGTGGCAATTTCCTCTAGTTAGAAGGTCTGTAAGTTTAATACCAGATGTATTAAATTATAGATTATTGGTAGGGGAACATCCTAGGTTACGTCTAAATTTAAGCAATTAGTCATAGGACTTAATACCATCAACAATAAGTTAGTGTCCTTTAACTCTTAGTAACTTGTCGAGAAAATTAGGTCAAGAGTTTGTGAAGTTAGCAACATAAATATTATTTGTGTCTCAGCTGGTTAATGTTTTAAAAAAATTCTTTTGTGGTCCATATTGTAAATCTTTAAAAAAAAAAGTGTCACCTGACCAAAAGTTCAAATTGTTTAATCTGTTATAAACTATGTTAAAAATGAAAAATAAAAATAAATAAATATATATATCCTCCCCCCCCCCAAATGTGCCTGTCCTTTTAGAAAAGCAGATCAAAAAACCTGTGATAGCAGGTGATCCTGGATGTGTCAGGGCACTTGCTTTTATAACAAGAAACGCACTCTAAAATGAGAGATACACATAGAGTTGAAATAACGGACTGCACTAAAATTTATTATGCTTCAACTGATGACTTTTTTTTAGAAAAGCAGGGGTAGCAATCAAGATCTGAGACGAAGTTAAAGTTAAAATGATTTAATTAAAAGAGATAAATATGGAATTTATATTATTAGAAAAGTTACCATATACCAAGTAATTACCAAGTAATATCAATACTAAACCAATATAAACCAAGTACTATAATATCTAAATTTTTAATAGAAAAGCTAAAAAATTACAGGTAGAAATAGGCAATGATACTATAACCCTGGGTGATTTGAATTTTCCCCTCTCAGAACTAGATGAATCTACTAAAAAATAAGTGAGAGAAGTCAAGGAAGTGAATGGAATTTTGGACAAGCTAGATATCATAGATATCTGGAGAGAACTGAATGGGAATGAAAAGGAATATACCTTTTTATCTCAGCAGTATATGGCACCTTTATAAAGATTGGTCATGTTTTAAGGCATGAAAATTTTATAGTAAAAGTAGAAAAGTAAAAATGTTAAATGCATCCTTTTAGAAAATTATGCAGCAAAAGTAATGGTCAGTCAGGGACCATGGAAATGGAATAAAAGCTAACTGGAAACTAGACAACCTAATATTAAAGAATGAGTGGGTTAAAGAAAACAAATTATGGAAAAAATAATTTCATTAAAGAGAGTGACAACAATGAGACAACATATCAAAACCTATGGTATACAGTACAACCAGTAATTAGAAGAAAATTTATATCTCTAAATGCATATATCAGTAAAAGAGAGAAAGAGCAGACAAATGAATACTGTATGTATTTTTTTATAAAAAAAGAAAGAGAACAAACTAAAAGTGTCCAATTAAACAATGAATTGGAAATATTAAAATTTAAAGGTGATGTTAATAAAACTGAGTGAATATTATAAGTATGCAAGTTCTTTACTGTTAATTCATAAAATTACAACCTTTCCAAGGTTGTTCTTCTTATTTTCTGGATTTGGCTATGATTATTTTATATCTTATGCATAATAAATGAATCAACTAGAATTTTTTGTTTTTCTTTTAATCTTTAAAAAAATTCTCTCTCACCTATGCCACGCCCCCATTGAACAATATTGAAAAAGAAAAAAAGAGAGATATTGTAATAAACATAACACTTAGAGTATAATAAATTTCCACATTGGTAATGTTTAAGACTATATATCTCATTTTGTATTTTAAATCTCTGGTGACAGGTGAATAGTTTCTTCAGTCTTTTGGATTCATTGCTTATCATTTCAGTGATCAGAATTTTAAAGTCTTTCAAAGTTGGTTTTCTTTATAATGTTGTCACTGTATAAATTGTTCTAGTTCTTGTCACTTCTCTCTGCATCACTTCACAGAGGCCTTTCTAGTTTCCTCTGAAACTGTCTATATTGTAATTTCTTATGGACAACAATATTCCGCTATATCTATAATACATATTGTTTGGTTGTTCCTCAATAAGTGAGCACTTAGTTTCCAGTTGTTAACTACCACCATATGTTTGTATATGTGGGTCTTTTCTCACTTTTTAAAAATCCCTTTTGGGAGTATTTGCTTAGTAATAGTAGCTGAATCAAAGGAGGTACATCATTTAGTGACTGTAGGAGTAAAGGTCCAAATTGTCTTTCAGAATGCCTGGACTATTTCACAGTTCTACCAACAAATCTTTAGTGTCCTTATTTTCCCATAGTCCCTCCAACATTTGTTATTTTCCTCTCTTGTCCTCTTTGGCAAACTAATGGATATGAACATGTAATTCCAGATCAACAATTATTTATTAAGCTCCCATTATGTACAAAATGCTGTGTTGGATGCTGAGAACACAATTAGAAAAAAATCAATCCCTATCTCTATGTTTAAAGTTGAATCCTGTTAGGGCAAAATTTTGACTCTTACAAACGTTGTTGTTTAGAAAATGAAACACATGAGTAGATGGTTTTGAAAAGGCTTAAAAGAGGACTTTGTAAAGCCCTTCCTCACTTAAAGTCAATTCACTTGCATTTGATGGCATCACCTCCCTGATGTCATATCCCTATTTGAGAACAAAAGACAAACCATAGCAACACTAGACTAACAGTCAGAAAGCCTGTGTCCAGGTCCATTTCTGCTACCTACTAATTGCAAGGAACTGGTCACTTTGCTTTTGTGAACCTCAATTTCCTCATATGCCACATAGGATTTAAAAACCTTTCCTTAACAGTTTCACAGTGTTGTTGAGGACCAAATGAGAATGTCTGTGAAAGTGTAAGCTATACCATATAAATTATAAAGTACTCACCATGGAAGAGTAAAATATTGTTATTAGTCTGATTTCTCCCTCTGGAATGGCAAAGGTATTCATGATACTCCATAGAAATAAAAATGAAGCATCTGTGAGAAGAGTGCTCTTTACCATACAAAATGAAGAGAGATGAAAATACACAATATAGAACTTAATGGCAGAATTGATATGAATTCCTTCCCTTTACCACCATCTAGTGGTCAAACAGTAGTGTTTTATTCCCGCAGAAAATAGGTATATAGAATTTAAACCTGCAAAGTACCTTACTTAGAAAAAGTTAAGGTGAAAATCAGAACTTCCATCTGAAAGAATTCATTCATCTCTACACCTAGGAAAAATAAATGTTGCTGTAGAGAACTCTCTCATAGAGACAAGTTTTAAGAAGTTTTCACATAATGATGACAACCTTAGGCTGATATAACCAAATAAGTCAAGATGGAGGAAAGCTGACATTTTAGATCCCTTTCATAATGAGCATGGCCTATGGCAGTCATTCAATCCCACTGTCTGCTTTCTTTATTTAGGAAAAAAGTTATGGAAAAGTTGAAAAAACACGGATCCAGACATCAAAACACCCTCCATCTTGTTGCCCCAATGTCACCTCCATGTGGGAAGGAGTACAGAGGTAGAGTTGAGTCACTTATGGATGGTTACTGCTTCCCTGGCCCCCTTCACCTAGGAACCTGCAAACTTCTATCATGAACAGGGGGAATAAGAAGCAGAGGACAGACTTTCTTACTCTAGTCAAGAACTGATGGGTTAGCTGTTGAGATTGCAGAGCAGACAGATGAAGCTTTGGGGTTATTTTTCCTCCTCACTTGCCTCTTTTATTTTCTTTGTACCACCAGTACCTAGGACAGTGCCTGGGACTGAGTTAAGTCTTTTTTTTAATGTTATTAAATAAATTTATTTATTTAACTTTTAACTTTCATTTTCAGAAAATTTGAGGCTCCAAATTTTCTCCCCATTTATCCTCTCCCCTTTCCCCAATACACTGAGCATTCTAATTACCCATATCACCAAATTGCCCTCTCTTCTATCATCCCTCCCTTTCCTTACCCCATCTTCTCTTTTGTCCTGTAGGGTCAGATAACTATCTATTCCCCATTACCTGTATTTCTTATTTCCTAGTAGCAAGAACAATAATCAATGGCTGTTCCTTAAAGTTTGAGTTCCAGCTTCTCCCCATCCCTCCCTCCCCACCCATTCCCTTGGGAAGGCAGGCAATTCAATATAGGCCATAATTGTGTAGTTTTGCAAATGACTTCCATAATAGTCGTGTTGTGTAAGACT
>JAQQSK010013995.1:0-11286 GCA_028658325.1 Potorous gilbertii
GAAGGCAGATGAATTTCAGTTTTATGCTGATAGTAAAAATCCAAAGCACTTTTATGATTCCCTGAAAGTTATTTATGGACCAGAAACCTATGGTGCATCACAACTACTCAGTGCTGATGGAGCCACATTGATTAGTGATAAGGACATGATCCTACAGAGATAGGCTGAACACTTCCATAGTGTTCTCAACAGAACATCATCAGTCAATGCTGAGGCCATTGACCTCAGGTTGAAGTCAGTCCCTTCTTAGATGAACTTCCAACTGAAGAAGAGGTTTTAAGGGCCATTAGGCTCCTTTCATGTGGCAAAGCACCTGGTGCTAATTCTATTCCAGTTGATATTTACAAGGTAGGGGGACCACCGCTCATACAAAAGTTGACTGAAATTTTCCAGGTTATATGGCAAGAGGAAGTTATCCCCCAGGATTTCAAGGATGCCTCCACTGTCCATCTCTATAAAGGTAAAGGGAACAGATTGTCCTGCAACAATCACTGGGGGGGGTGTCTTTCTCTTAGTCAGGGATGGCAAAATTCTTGCTAGAGTCCTCCTCAACAGGCTCATCCTTCACCTGGAAGATGGTCATATACCTGAGAGTCACTGTGGCTTTAGAAAGGGCTGAGGAACAGTTGATATGATGTTTACTGCCTGACAACTCCAAGAGAAATGTCAGGAGCAGAACATAAGTCTGTATACAACATTTGTAGATCTGACCAAGGCCTTTGACACTATTAATCATAAAAAAGCTTATGGAAAATTATGTCAAAATTTGGCTGTCTGGAGAAGTTCATCAGTATTGTATGTCAACTTCATGATGGTATGTTTGCCTGGGTTTTGGATGGTGGAAAATGCTCTCATGCCTTCCCAGTCACTAATGGAGTGAGACAGGGCTGTGTGCTTCCTCTCAAGCTTTTTAACATGATGTTTTTAGCCAGGTTGTCAAATGCTTTCAATGAGGATGAACACGGCATCAAGGTCAACTATTATACTGATGGTAAGTTCTTCAATTTGAAAATGCTACAAGCCAAGACCAAAGTGGAGGGAGTGTTAGTGCATGATTTTTTGTTTGCAGATGATTGTGCACTCCATGCAGTCTCTGAAGCTGAGATGTAACAAAGTATGGATCAATTCTCTGCTGCCTGTGCTAATTTTGGCCTAATAATTAACGCCAAGAAAACACATGTGCTCTGCCACCACCACACCATCCATAAATGGAACCACTGATTAGAACAAATGGAGAAATATTCCTCTACAGAGGAGGAACCTCATCTTGACATCAGAAGGTGGGAGAGCAGAGCTCTATAGTGAAAAGCAAATTGTTCATCAGGTCTAAAGAAAATCCTCCAAAATTCAGTTCAGAATTTTGGAGGGCACATCAAAGAACTCACCTTGCTCCTCCTCCTCCAAGCACCAATGCAATAGCATTGCCAGTCAAAACTCGAGCCAGGCGGGAAAAGTCAGAATGCAAGTCAGGAGGCTTCTGGAAAACACGTTCATACATTTCTACCTACAAGTGGGAGAAAAAAATTTTACTCAGTGCTCGGGGCAACTTCTCAAATGATGGGACTAATCCTACCCTGGCCCAGACGCTAAATCAGTACAGGCATGTCTTATTGATTTGCCTCCTTTCTTGCTTCCTCAGTGTACCAGAAGTGTAGGCACAGGATATAGCTGGTCTGTGCCTTAGAGGAGCCACCAGGGCTGATGAGACAGTACTGTGACCTAGGCCTCCAAAAGTGTAATATGCCACAGAAATAACCGCTTCACTGTCATGGCACTGAATATGCAGTTTTCTAATCCAAGTGCCATCATTTCCATAAGATAGGTTAGGGAAACTTGCCCAGAGGCCTACTTAACCAATACAACTTGAGAAGTTGGAAGCAGGATTCAGGAGTCTCAAGTGCCAGATTTGGGGGGGCAGACTAAGAAGCTAGACTCAGATCGTTTTGACTCTCACCAGTTTGGTTCGGGTCCTGCGAGAAAAGATCCGACGGGGGCAGCGAAGGTGCAAGTGGCCTGAACACCAGGTTCTCATGTTAAGCCACTCAACTGTGCGGGAAGGCTCTGGCCCATCCTCCTTATGAAGCAGGATCAATTGCTTCTGAGCACGAACAGCTGTGTTCTCCAGCATCTTTTCCAGCTAAAGGACAGAAGATAAAGTCAGAAGCTCCTTTGATCTAGGCTCAAGTCTAAGAGATCCAGGTCAAGATGAAGATGAAAACACAGGGTAACATACCTATGATCAACTTTCAGTTTGTGAACGCTGCTCAGATTTAGACTTTTATATTCCATAAAAAGACTTTCAGCAGAACAGAACACTGCCATGGAATCCATATCAAGCTGATGGTAAATTACTGCTTATATTAAAATACCTTCTAATGAGAGCCTACTGGTTATTATTTCCTATCTGACTAAACCCCCTTTTATAAAGATGAACATCAGCTTTCTCTGCAGTCCCATAAAGAAGTATGTCCTGAGATCATCTAATCTCCTGTGTCTTTTAATCATATGATTTCTAAGTTGAGTGGCTTCTAGGGAAACTTTTGCCTGGGAGTCAATGTCTTGCAGTTGTGTTATACCAAGGGAAGACAAGTCTAGTTTTGTTTGTAATTAAGGAACTGTAATACTGACTTTTGAATATGATTTGTGAGTATGGTTAGAATGAATATTCCCCAAGGGCCTGACCCTACTAAAGGGCTTAATACCTAAGAATTCCTAGACCAGTGGACATGAATATAAAGCAGGAGACTTGGGCAGACTGGGCAAACCCTGGCCAACTCCTTAATATCTGACCTCTCCAAATTATGCATTCCATTAAACAATTAATCTTTACTGAGCACTTCTTATGTGCTCAGCCCTGAGAAAGGGTTAGCGTATAACCTTACAACTTAATAAGCTTACAACTGAGTTACAATGACAAGGAAATAACTTATTAAAAAAAATATAAGACTATATCACGATGCATGATAGGGATCAGATAGGGAAAAAAACCTACTTTTGGAACTTTCCTGGTGACTCAAAGGGAAATTGTGATGATGGGTGGGAGAGGAAAATGATGGCCCCCTCCTCTGCCAAAATCCTCTCAATCTACCATATATTTTTTCATCAACTTATTGTATAGCCTAAGGGGTAGATAATAAATCTATTGTGGGAACTACTATTTAAAATTTTGTAAACCTTCACCACTTCATGAGGGAGCTCAGTATGCCATTTGGTAAAGAGATACATACAAGGGAATGCTGCCAAGAGCTAAGAGTAGGATGAAAAGCCATCTTACAGACACAGGCAAAATGATGAAGAATAAACCAGGGAGATGAAGGAGAGGCAGGTTTCTTTAGCAAATGATCAGAAGGCCTTGGTCTAGAGAGAGACATCTCCTTCAGAGAAAGAATTAGCAGCAGACCCAGTCTGGTTGAGGCACATCTGTGAGGTTACAAGGCAGGAAGTGTCAGCTTTCTAGTCCCAGTTAATGGAAGGGGCCTCAGAACAACTCCAGTTTAGAAATAAGTTATACTGAAATAAGATCATAAGATCATAGGATCAGACCTCAGAATTTAAGCCTTCTAACCCCTTCATTTTACAGATGAAGAACGTAGGCTCAGAGAGGTTCGGTGACTTGTTTAGGCCAAACAGGTGTAAACATGAGAGGCTGATTTTGAACTCAGGTTAGCTGACTCCAGAGCCAGTGTTTCTTCCTCATAGTTCATTTCCCTTGTTCTCCCTAACATCTGACACTCTGGGCACATAATCAACATCATGGCCAAATAACTTAAGAGTCAAATAAGCAATATCCTCATACTAATAAAACTCTATCTTCTCACCTCGCCTACAGTGGGCTCTTGCTCTCCCAACCCCACAATCAGGATACAGTCTGCTTGCCGAATACAGCGCTGGGTCCACGGGGTCAAGGTGCTGTCTGCCTGGTAGAGAACAATGCGGTGGATGTCTTCCTGCTGTGCCAGCCAACTGGACAATCTATATTCGTGAATACTGAAAGACACACAAAGCAAGACCTCACTGTTTTCTCCTGAAAAGCCATTTCATGAACAAGACAGAACATCATACATAAAGACCAAAAATGTCCCAGCTCACACATGTGTTCAATCACCATAACCTCCCCTAGTGGGCAATCACATTGAAAACACATTGAAATTTCACTTTATCATGGTAATGCCATTTTGGTCCTCTTTGAAGACGAAGGACAACAACCATTTACAACCTATCCAATTAAGAAATTCCTTTCTCATGGTATAGTTAAACACATATGAAGACCATAAATCTAAAGGCCACAGACAACCTTAGATTGTCCTAAAACAGATTTAAGCCTGGTCATTCTTGTATTAGTCAGTCAGAAGTTTTTCTGGCTACATGATCATGTAACCACTAGCTTTAAGGGAATAAACAATATGCATTCAGCCTATTTGCCTTCAGGTCGACATTATACACACACAGGCACACATGTAAAGTGTGTCAAATCCTTGAGTGCAGGGATTCTCATTTTTGGTTCTGCATTCTCAGTACCTAATATGGTGCCTGGCACACAGCAAGAACTTAATAATGATGGTTCACTGATTGAATATGGACCTCAAGAGAGACAATGTTTGTCATCCACAGTCAAATCTGGGTGAAAACATAGAGACTCATCACCCAGAAGACTGGATGACAATAAAGAGGTTGTGGATTTATTCTGGTCCAAGCAACCCAAGAAATAGATCAAAAAAGACTTATTGTATTTATGACAAAATATGGCAATAAATGACTGTACAGGAATAAATTCTGCTTAGGCCTACAACAGAAAGCTTCTCAGAGGATACACAATAAAGGCATTTATTGAGGTGAAAGGGCTGGAAAGGACAAAAATAAATCCAAAGTTTATGTGGTAATAAAGTATCCATCTTCAGACAATGAGTATTTAAGTGAACTACTTTGCAAATGCAAAACCAAAGCTAAGAACAGGAAGTTACTTCCCCAGGGACAGCAATAAATAATGTCACCTACAGAGTTGGTATTCAAACCATGAATACTTGAAGGTCAACTCCTAAGACCAAGATAACACACAGGGCTTTATCTCAGCTCCTAGAAGATACTAACAGTGTTATTTCTGTGGAACCTTGAATACAGTGAGACTTCAAATACTGTGTGAACCACAAGGAGACACAGCAGCCTTGGGAACTTGTGAGCTCTCCCACACCTCTCTGCTCTCCCCGGGTGCCCACACCCTAGCTGACCTTTGTATGCTCCTCAGCTCCTTTATTCTCCTGCTGCTATTTGTTGTCTTCAAATACCCACTCACCAAAGAGGAAATGTGAGAGCTGGCCTAGCTCAAATCAAATGCTTTCTGACACTGTTATTGGAAAAAAATGCTAAACAGTCAAGAATTTGGGGACTTGGATCAATTTTCCAGTTTCTATAAGCTCAACAAAAGGAAAAATAATTCATACTTAAAATTCACATTAAAATTCTTTTAAAAATAACATTATTTTAAGTTGTGTTAATTTTAAATTAAATTCAAAGAAAAATTTAAGAGTTCAGGGGTCAGAATCCTGATCACAACTGGAATGATCATGTGCTGTATGACAAAGTGAAAAGAATTCTGGATTTGGAGTCAGAGGACTTGGGTTCAAATCCTGACTCTGTTATCCTGTATAAATAGACTTGAACAAGTCATGTTACCTCTCTAAGCCTCAGTTTCCTCATATATAAAATAAAGAGTTTGACCTAGATGACCTCTGAGGTTCATTTCAGATCTAAATCTATACGCCTAGGACCTCTCTGGGCCTCAGTTTCCTCATCTATAACACAAAGCAACTAGATAAGATGATCTCTGCAGTCATTTCCAGAGGTAAATCTATGAATCTGGGGCTAATTGGCAGAGAGATCAGACTCAAGGTTGGCATACCTGTCCAGAGCTGCAGTTCCGAGACGTTGTTTGATGTTGTCACTGTTCAAGAGTAAGACTGGGCCTGAAATATAGGAATATCCATGAGTATTTTCTAAGCACCCACCTCATATGCAAGGGAAGAGATCTGTGCTCACCTTTGCTTTTTTTTTAAAAATCAATTTTATTTTTCAGACCTAAATCCTCTCCTTCCCCTTACTCTACCCGTTGAGAAGGCAAGAAAAACAAAACTCATTATAAATATAAATATTATAAATATAAATACTCAAGTAAAACAAATTTCCTCAGTCATGTCAAAAGAAAGGAACAGAAAGAAAAATAGAAGAAAATATGCTTCAATCTTCACTCTGAGTCCATCAGTTCTCTCTCTGAGGTGGATAACACATTTCATTATGAGTCCTTTATTCATGTGGCTTGTCATTCTATGATCACAGTTGCTTAGTTTTTCGGTTAATTATTTGTACAATACTAATGTTATTGTACAGGTCGTTTTCCTGGTTCTGCTTACTTTACTTTATGTCAGTTCATGTAAGTCTTCCTAGTTTTTTCTGAAACCATCCCCTTCACCATTCCTTACAGCACAACAGTATTTCATCACATTCATATACCATACCTTGTTCAGGTATTCTCCAACTGATGGGTACCCTCCTAGCTTCCAATTCTTTGCCACCACAAAGAGCTGCTATATATGTTTAATTTTTTCCTCTTTGTTGATTAGAGGGTGGAGCTATGATCTCTAAAACTCCCATTTCTCACCAGGCTGTACTACTTAGGAACATCTCTGACTTCTTAATTCAGTGAACATTTATTAAATGCCTATTATGTGCCAGGCACTACGTTAAGCTTCTCCTCCATGTACCAGTATGGTGCTTCTTCAAACCTCATTTCATCCATGCCCCCCACCTCCACCTTCCCAACTTTTCAACCTTTTTTCAGCCTCTTCCCCCATTAGACTGTAAGCTCCTTGAAGGCTGGGATTATCTTCCTTCCTTCCTTCCTTCCTATCCCAAGCATTCAGCATAATGCCTGGCATATAGTAAGCACTTAATAAATGTTTATGACTAATAACTACTGGAAAGAGATAAGGCAGAAAAGCACTAATCACTCCATTTCTGAGCTTTATTCTTTCAGAAAGAAAAAAAATAAAATTCACTTTTCCCTGCTTTTGATGCTGACCAGAACTAATGGGTAGTTACCAATTGTATTAGTTTTAGTTTCCTTTTCCCCTCTTAGAGCTATATTTCTGGAGGAAGTGAACTATGCAGTAGCTTTAAGGGACAGAAAGGAGGGAAGGAAGAGAGATGCAGAACTGGAAGACAATTACAAACACTGACCATTCATGAAACTAGGTGTGGATTCAGGAGAGGAGAAAATGGACCAAAAAGACATTGGGCATTACACACACACACACACACACACACACACACACACACACACACACACACGCACGCACGCACATATATATGCATGTACATGTATATATATTCATATATATCTTGTATGATCTCATATACTCAGATTAGGAGAACTGATCATGATCTAGATTTATAAATATTTAGATAGAAAATGAGTATCAGTACACTTTACCCACATTGGGAAAATACAGAGGCATGGTATTATGTTGTGTCAATATATCTGCAGATATTCTACTTTGCAAAACTCTACATAAATTAGGTTATCAGAAAGGTAGATAAATGAGGTTGTATCACATGTGTAAATTTTACAAGAAACAGGAGTACATACTCTACTAAGGGCCCCTTTTCTCCTATAGAGTCACGATTTTTCTTGTTAAACCAAAAACTGAATCTATTCATATCAGCCCTTAAAATCATGTTATACTTGTAAATTCCATGCGCTAGGCATCTGCCAAAGCTAATTTAACACCTCATATAAATTTGCCAGCAAAATCCAGGGGATGGGAGAAAGCCATTAAATTAAAAATCATTTGCTTTTTTTCTACTCTCAAGTCAAGAATCACAGATGCATGACATAGAGACAGGAGAATGGAAAGAGATCATGCACCCAGTGTAACATAGGAATAATTAAGGTAAGGAGGGTTCACTTGATACCATAGTTTGGCCAAAGGGGAAGAAGTTCTAGGAGGTGGTATAGCAGAGCAGAGAGAAGAATTCAGGTGTCCTTGCTTTCACCTTAGTGATCTCTTTTTACCATTAAAAAAAAAAAAACACCAGAAAAAACTCACTGGCAATGAAAAAAATCACATTGTTTCCCACATTGACACCCCATCTCCCAACTCACAATAACTCATCTCCAATAGAAAAATAAAAGTAAGTCTATTAATAAAAGAATATACTATTTAAAATGATGTGTTATGCATATAAATTTAGAGCATCAGATCCTGGAATATTTTCTCCAAGGGAAGCGGTACAAGCTCCATCACTTGGGACATTTAAATCTAAACCTGACAAAACAAAAGATAACGTATTACTGGCAACTTCCTAAAGTAGCTCCAGAGAAGAGATCTGTATAGCTCCACCAGTAACCGTGATGATAATGATATTTTTCAAGCAGGCAGGGACATGTCTCCTGAATCCTTAAAATATACCCAGAAAGAAGGCCAGAATTTTTCTTTTATTTTTAAGGAAACTAAGGCCCAGAAAGAAAATGCAAAACACTCATGACCACAAAGTAAGTAATTCAGTAAAGTGAGACACATGAGTTAAACTACTCAATCTCTCTGATTCATTTGAGGTTGCTGACCAACCTCTCCTCTTGGATACTCTCTCTGTTCCAGGTTTTTTGTGACGCTGCTCTCTCCTAGATGACCTTTTCTTTCTCTCTCCCTTTTTGTGGCTCTTAATTCACATCATGCCCCCTAACTGTGGGTATTTCCCAAAGTTCTGATCTGGCCCTCTTCTCCCTCTATACACTCTCACTTGTTAACTCCATTAGCTCCCATATATTTAACTACTGTCTCTATGCAAATGACTCCCAAATTTATATAACCAGCCTCAGTCTCTCCTGTGAGCTTCACTCCTAGATCACCAATTGTCTACTGAACATTTCAAACTGGATGCCTCAGTGACATTTTAAACTCATCATGCCTGAAAACTGAACTCATTATCTTTCCTTCTAAACCCTCCCCTTTTCCAAACTATTTTATTTCTGTCAAAGGCACCATTATCCTTCCAGTGTCTCAGGTTTGAGAACTCAGTATCATCCTGGACCCAACTCTCCCTCATCCCATATGATCCAATTAGTGGCCAAACCTTGTCATTTCTATATTTCACCAGACCTCTTCTCTCTACTCACACAGGTACCACCTTAGTTCAGGCCAAGATTACTGCAACAGTAATCTTGCACCTAAGTGGTCTTGCTCCCTTGTCCCTTTCCTCCCTATATACACTGCTGCCAAAGTAATTTTACTGAAGTGCAAATATGATCATTTTAACTCCCCCACTCAACAAACTCCAGGGCATTCTAGATTCAAATATAAATTCAGTCCTCTAACTTTTAAGGCCCTTTACAACCTAACCCCAATTAACTGGCCCTGGTAGCTAAATGGTACAGTGGATAGAATGCTGGACCTGGAGTCATAGACACCTGAGTTCAAATCTAACTTGAGACACTTACTAGATGCGTGACCCTGGGCATATAACATTTAACTTCAGTACGTCTCAGAACCTTCTTCTATAAAATGAGGATAACAGCACCTATCTCCCAAGATTGCTGTGAGCATAAAATGAGGTAATATTTGTAAGTACTAGCTCTTATTATCTTTCTAGTCTCACTGGACATTTGAAGGGAAAGGGAAGACACAGAGTGTCTACTATGTGCCAGGCACCATGCCAAGTGACTTACAGATATCCTCTCATTTGATCCTTACAACAACTCTGGGAGGCAAGCAATTTTATTATTCCCAGTTTACAGTTGAGGAAACTGAGGGAGACAGAAAACTGAGGCAGACCCTGCCCACAGCTACTATCTTTATTTTTCTAAAAAGAAAATGATTTTAAGTTCCAAATTCTCTCCCTCCATCCTACCCCACTGAAAAGGCAAAAATATAATACTCCTTATGCAAATGAAGTCAACCAAATATATATGTCCACATTAGCCAAGTTGTGTGTGTGTGAAAGTAAGAAAAATAAGAAAGTGAAAAACTACATTCAGAGTTCATCAGTTCTCTTCCTAGAGGTACAAAGTATTTTTCATCATGAGTCCTTTGGAACTGTCTGGGATCACTGTATTGTTCAGAGTACTTAGGTATTTTCACAGTTGAATATTGTTACAATATTGTTACTTGGTACAATATTCTCCTAGTTCTGCACACTTCACTTTGCATCAGTTCATATATGTCTTCCCAGACTTAACTGAAACCGTCCTCTTCATCATTTAAAGCATATTCTCTATATAAACACATATGTATTATTAAATTTATATGTATGCTGTATATATTTTTTACATGTAGTTGTCTCCCCTACTCCAATGTAAGCTCATAATGAATAGGGATTATTATTATATTACTATTATAGGATCACCTGGCACAGTGCCTGGTATATAGGTACTTAACAAACACTTGTTGGTTGATTAACCAAGAGCCCTAATTGTAAAAGGTAAAAGAGCAATGGCCTTCTGACTTTCGGTCTGTACTGGACTTCAGTTCAGTAGCTTATGGAATAACCTGTACTTTCCCAAAGGTAGCAATAGCTTCTCAGGAACCATTCAGACAACTCTGTAGCAGTACACTCTACTGGTACTTCCTGAGCTGGGAATGTGTTATCTGTGAGTGTACTCTCTGGTCATAAGCACACCTAGCGCAAGTTATTTGCATCTCCTAGAGCTGTTACCGATTTTACCAGTCTAAAGTTCATTACTGGGAGATTGGTTATAGTAAAGATCTTAGAGATGTGCTAAAAGACAATCACAGTTTCTAATTTCTTCCCTCTCCAATTCATCCTTCATACTATTGCCTAATATAAGCCTTCTTAAGCAAAGATCTAGTCATATCACTATTTTGCTCAAAAGTCTTTGTGTTTGTTCAGTCGTATTCAACTGTGACCTCATTTGAGTTTTTCTTGGCAAAGACACTGAAGTGTTTGGCCATTTCCTTCTCCAGCTCATCTTACAGATGAGGAAACTGAGGCAAACTACTGTTTGTGACTTACCTAGGGGCCATACAGTTGGTTAAGTGTCTGAGGCCAGATTTGAACTCAGAAGATGAGTCTTCCTGATTCCAGGCTCAGTGCTCTATCTACTGTGCCACCTACCTGCCCCCACAAGCTTTAGTGGCTTCCAATAAGTAAAGTTCAAACTCATTTTCCTGGCAATTAAGGTCCTCACCCTACCTTTTATATTACTCCCCTTCATGCACTCTATGCTCTAGCCAAAGTAGACGATTCTCTGTTCCCCCAAACATAGCCTATACTCTC
>JAQQSK010013996.1:0-11285 GCA_028658325.1 Potorous gilbertii
ACATATATATATGTTTTATTTTTTATTCCTGGATCTAATTGTGCACAGCAACAGCAATATTGTGATGATGATCAATTGTGAAAGAGCAATATAACGATCCAACATAATTCCAAAGGACTCATCATGGAAAAAAGCTCTCTACCTCCAGAGAGACAACTGATGAAACCTGAGGACAAATGGAGGTATTATTTTTCTCTTTCCTTTTTTTTTGCTTTCATAAAAAATATGACTAATCTGGAAATATATTTTGCATGATTTTTTCACATTTATAATTGATATCCTATTGTTTGCCTTCTCACCGGGGAGTGAAGGGGATGGAAAAGAGGAAGAGAATTTGGAACTCAAAATTTAAAAAGAAAAGAATACTAAAAATAGTAATTAAAAAAAACTTCTTGAACCTCAACAAAAATGGAAATAAAAGAATTCTAGATCTAGTTCAATCTTTGTTTTGTTTTTTATAGAGGAGGAAACTGAAGTTCAGTGACTTGTTTGAAGTCCCACAGCAAGTTAGTGCGCCATCTTAAGCCAGAACTTTCATACAAATTTCATAGAGATGAAGAAAAACCACTTTCCACAATCTTTAGGTTGTCAGTACTAATATTATTTATGGTTTTTGCTGCTTTATAAGAAAAAAATCCAATGGCTTTTTAGCTGTTGACCCCATTCTAAAGTTCCTTTCTGAGAAAGAAATTGCATTAAATGACATTTAAAAAAAAACAAATTGAATTTGAGTGAAAAAACATGGAACTGTTACTCAGCAGAATGGAAACAAGGTTTTTAATTCTAAAAAGCATATTTTTCCAATCAGCAAGATGCTGTCATCTGTGGTTGGTCTGTCTAGAGTCACTTAGGTCCTTTCTGGTGACAGAACTTATAACAGATAGCAGTCAGGGAAGCTACAAAGACCATGAATTCGTTGAAGTCCACTTCAGAATCCTTATTGTCATCCAGGTTCTCAAATAGTTTATTCACTGCCTCATCATTCTTCCCATTCTGAAAGAGAGAAAAAAGAGGTGGATGCAATGATGACAGGGCAGGGCCACTAAGGGCAACCTTCCAGGCATTCCTGTAATAATATTCCGTAGTCTCCTCATCTGCAGAATGAGAGAAAACTGCCACTTTGTGCCACTTTACCTAATAGACTTCTTATTTGGGAAGAACTGTCAATCTTGAAAAACCCCATGCATTTGAATAGTAATAATTACCATTGCTTCCAAAGTTCTTTTCAATTTACCAAGTACTTCCCTCTCAACAGTACTATGAGACGGGTCATATAAATATTATGTTTTCATTTTACAGATGAGGAAGCTGTGAATGGAAGTGATTTACTTATTGTCAACCAGTCAGATCTCCTGAGCTCCAGTTTTCTTGCTGTTAGAGAAGAAGGATGACCAAGAATGAGGGATGTTTGAAATGATATTAAAGATGGCATTATCTTACTCCCTCATTTTTTTGAGAAGAAACTAAGGACTAAAGGTGAGATGACTTCTCCAAGGTCATACAACTTCATTCTAGTTCGGGAGATAGGATAAACATATCAAGAGAGCCATAATACTAGAAGGGAGCATATTCTAAGGAACACATGGGTGGGGACTGATAGTAAAGTCCTCCAGGGATTCACAAGGCTAGAGGTCATTCATACCTGGTATGTCACCTTCACAAGTCTCTACTGGGATTGAAACTTACACATTGTTGGATAATATCTCACCCCATAGGGTCAAAGAAAGGAACTTTCCCTGGTGTCAGAGGCTAAATAAAACTCAATAACAATGAGTTATACCTACTAGGCATAGGTATTTGACTCTTACATTTTCTTTCCTACCAGGCATTTGAATCTTGATATAAACTTATCTGTATCTCAGTTTCTCTAGAGGAACTATGTGATATCCAAGGTCTCTTTTGGTTCGAACATTCTATGTTCTTAGGTCTCTTCTGGCTCTCATGTGGTATGTTCTATATTCTAAGTTTAAGAATTTAAGGTGCTTGAGGGCAGGGATTGTATTATAGGTGTATCCACAGGGTCAGGCACAGTGCCTGGCATAAAATGGGAGCTTAATAAATGCTTGAAACATTGATTGGTAAGGCCCCTACCGATTTTAAGATTCTTTGTTCTAAAGCCCTTTGCAGTTTGAATATTCTAAGTCCTTTTTCAGTTTGGACATCTTAGGTCCTAAGATCCCTTTCATTCTAAAGTTCAGTCTGAGAATACTGCAATATGGCAATGGACGCATGATCCTTGCCCATATCCAGAAAATTTAAAGAAGCTATTTTGGAAATCACCAGCAGATGGCACAACTGATATATAACGTACTGAATATGTCAGTGACCTGGGAGCTACTTCAGGAAAAAATGGATAGAAATATTTGATAATTTTTGTGAAGTAAATTAAAAGACACATTTTTGCGCCTGAGGGTGAAATCTGAGAAACGCTTTCTTGGTTTGTTCTATGTATATTTTTAAAATATCATCTTAGCTACACTTTAGAGAAAAGAGATAGAAGATTTTGAGATGAGAAATCTGAGCTCCGTTGAGACAGGACCTGGATACATTCTGACTTCAAAATTTCAAAGATCTGTAATTTTATCCATGTGGTGTGTACCTTCACCAGCACAAGCCACAACCTGTTTCAGGTTTAACGAATGTTCCTTGAGGATTAAAGGTTAAAAAACATACAAAATTCATTTTCCTGCAGCCAATCTGGTGATGAATCTCTGCATTTGCCTAACTGGTGCTCAGAGAAAGAGAGTTTCCAACTTGGTAGGACTTCCCAAGACTTAATCCTCTCCCTCATAGGCACAAGGCACACAGGGTCTCCTCCACTCCAAGTTAAGACATGAAAAGTTAAGTCAAGTTAACAAGCATTAATGTAGCATTAAAGGTGTGTCTGGCACTGTGCTAAGTGCTTGAAATCCAAACATAAGTGGAGAGAAAGACAGTCTCTCTCTTCACGGAGCTTCTCAAGAGGAAAGACAACACATACAAGAAAGTTAGAAAGGGTGGAGGGACTGAACATGTAGTTTGGAAAGAGAGTCAGGAATACAGCCTCTGGTCACTAAAAAGACTCTGATGGAAGATTCTATTGATATAGAGCAATGAAAACAAGACTTGAATTGGGTAAGCAGAGTTAGATACAGACAAGGAAAAAAAGAGCAAGAGAAAAGACCAAAGATGTCTTTCATCATATATTTGATGGGGGGTAAGACCTGAAGAGGAGCCTTGAGGCAGGACATCTGGTCCTCACCAGTCTGTTTGGAGCTAGAGATGATTCTACCAAAAATTGCACAAAAATTCCAGCAACTCCTAGGGCTAGGACTTTATTAGAAAATATAACCCATAATCAGCTGAGTAAAGGTGTATTAAATTTGCCTTCAAGCCTTGACTCTCATTTATTTTTTTTTATTTCACTCTTCTTATCTGTAAGAAAAGGCATGTACCTGTAGGACCTACCTCACAGGGTTGTTGTAAAGTTCAGATGATCTATCTATCTATCTCTTGGAAAACCATAAAACCTGGCATTTAAAGCCTCAGCCTGGCACTCAAAATTCTCCAATCTGCTTGTGTAGTCTTTCATATTTCTTCCCTTCATACTGTCAACATCCCAGTCCAATTGGCCTGCTAGCTGTTTTCTATAAATGGTATTCCATCTCCTGCGTCCCTGCCTTTGAACCGGTGGTTCCCCATGTCTGAAACACATCCTTCTTCATCACCTCTTGGAGGCCCTTCAAAGCACAGCTCAGATTCTATCTCCTAAATGAAGCTTTTTCTGGATGTCTACCCTGTTCTTAGTGTTCTGTCTTCCCTTCCTCCCTGCCTCTCATCTCCTACCAGTGACAATGTCCAAACTTTTTATTTACTTATTTGAATACATGTTGTTTCCCTGTGGTAGAATGTAAGCTCTATGAGGTCAGGGTGTTTCATTTTTGTCTTTGTCTCCTTATTGCCTATCACAATGACCAGTACATGGTAAGTTCTCAATAAAGATTTGTTAAATTGAAATTTTGAATAAATGTCAAGAGGTACCATGATGTAGAAGATTCCAAGAGACCTTGGAGTCAGGAAGATGTGGGTTGAGGTCTTGCCTTTGACTCATGCCAGCTCAGCACAGTGCCTGGCATATAGTAGGCAAAGTAAGTAAATATTTATTGGATTGTCTGCGGCAAGTCAGTCTCTCAGTGCTCTAGGCAACTCTCTAAGACTACAAATTTCAGGAAAGGTGTTGATCTCCCTATATTAGAGGGACTTCTCTGTATCAATAAAATTGCAGGTTGTCTCTATAACTGTAAAAGAAAATAAGAATTATTATTATTCTAGGTAAAAGCAAGCACCCTGGCACATCCAGGAGGGCCTGCTGTACAGGTTCTTAGATCTGCTTTTCTGAAAGGAAAGTAACTTTTGAGGGGTCAACAATCACTTTAATCAAGCACATGTATCATTCACTTAGTTCAGGGGAAAACATCAGCTCCCTGAACTTCAGAGAAAATACAGAGAAATCAAAATCAACAGACAGGGCTTCCAACTGTCTGATGGTAAGCAATACACACATCACAGATCAACAGACAGATAACTGTCTAACCATATACACATAGTTACCAGAGAGAGAAGCACCAACATCTGGGTTTTCAAAGCCAGGGGGCTCCTTAATGGCTGCCCAGAGTCTCATCTGGCCAAATAAACACTTCCCTTGAGTAAGCCCCAAAGTAAAACCTCTCCTCAGAGTATTTATACATTTTTCAGAGCCAGACTAGCATCACAACCCTAGAGAACCAGTGCATTAGAAATTAACAAAAGGTGTGGGCTTCCCCAATCAGGCTTTCCTTAATGGACAGGCCCATTAATGGGTGGGGAAGATCCTTAATTCTCTGATTAGCATAACACTATTGAGAGACCAAGTTTTAATTTTGGCTGTCAGTAATTGTATGCAACTTGCTTCAACTTTCTGATTCTCAGTCTTCTTATCTTTAAAATGAAAGGGTGGGACTAGATGATCTCTAATTTATTCCAGCTCTAAATCCTATAATTCAACGAGCTCTAAACTTCCTTCTAGCTTTAAAATTCAATATGACTCTATTGGTGCTGTCTTCTTAACATGGCTCAGTGGGGAAAGCGCTGGACTTGGAGGCAGAAGATGGGTTCATATGGTAGTGCTGCCCTTCCTAGCTAGGTGACTTTTGACAAATTAATCCACCTATCTGAACCTGTTTCTCCAGCCACAAAATGGAGATGATAATACGTATACTGCCTATATCACTCATTGGCTATCACCAAGCATCAGTTTCCTTCTCTGTAAATTAAGCAGATTGCATTAGATCTATAAGGGCCCTTGCAGCTCTAAATCTACGATCAGCTGACCTTGGCCACTTATGAGAATATAGTGAGGAATGTGCACCAGATAGAAGAGAAATGCCAAAGTAGGTAAAAATCACAACAGAGTAAATAAAAATGGAGACTAGGACAGTGTAGTGGTGTTTAGTAAGGGTATTTAGCATGATGTCGATGTGAATACATATGTATCTCCCAGGGAATGGAGATAATATTATATTATGTTGTTACCTCTAGATACAATCCCCAGGGATACATGAAGACAAAAGCTAGTTGGAACCATAGCAGTAATCAAATCGAAGTGACCAGCCAGGGTGACTAATTGCACTCAGGGCTAACGCAGCCTGAGATGAAGACAGGAAAGAAAGAATGTGGCATTGTGAAATCAGTGCAACCCTTCCCATGGGGAGTGGAGAGAGGGCAGATTGGGGCAGACCATGCTGAGGATTCCTTTTCTTCCATAGCATTTGTATCCAGGAAAGATGAAATTAAAATGGATATGCTAGGTAGCTTTCAAAGTGGAAAGAAAGTTTTAAAATACTGAGAACTGTAGAAGGTTCAGTGACATCAGAAGACCAGAGTTCAAGGCACAGCTCTACCAACCAGCTTGCTTGGGAAAAAAGTCACATACTATAGGGGGAGGCCTTGGTTTCCTCATCTATAAATTGAGGAACTCAGTCTCGTCCACATGTGGTCTCGAGGCTCCAGGTTCCCCATCCCAATGATGTCCAACATTCCTCTGAATTCTGACATTCTGTGTTCTAGGATCCCTTCAGGTCTGACATTCTATGTAAGATTTCCTAGAGAACAGAAAAAAATTCTGTTCTAGGAACTGAATCAGGCCATTTCTATCATAAACTTTTTAAGTCTCTCTGGTTTTGACATTCAGTGTCCTAAGGCCCCTTCTGCTCTGACTTTGTGGGCTCCAAGATCCTTGTCAGCTCTAACATTCTTTGATTCTATGTATTATTATTGTTAAAAATAAGAGCTCACATCCTTGAAAGTCCGCAGTGTGCTTCTAAATTTCCTTTTAGACAGAATAGTACAGTGTAAAGCTAGACTCAGAATCAGGAGCTCTGGGTTACCCACCCCTCTCAACTACTTTCTATATAACCTTGAAAAAATGACCTTCATTACTCTGAATCTCAATTTCTTGCTGTGTAAAATGAGAGGACTGGACAAAAGAATCTCTAAGTAGGATCATTTTGTGCTGACTACATTAAAAAAAAATTTTTTTTATTCTCAATGACATGTAAAAACAGTTTTTAGTATTAATTTTTTTTAAAATTTTGAGCTCCAAATTCTTTCCCTCCCTTCCTGAGGTCTAAGCAATCTGATATAGTTTATACCTGTGTAATGATAAAAACATAGTTCCATATTACTGACTATATTTTAACAAGATGTACAGAGTTCATTAAAGCAGGCTGGTTTGGGATTATCTTGATGATCTATTTTGGCAATACTGATCAGCTCCACTATGTCTTTCATTCAGAAGGCCAGGTATATTAGATGGGCACATTTTTTCTAATGTACTCTTTTCTACCCTATTTGAAACAGGCAACATTTTATTTCAATTGGAGAATGCCTGTGGAGCCCTGTACTTATAGTCAGAAAGATGTGGGTTGTACTTCTGACTCTGCCACTTATTAGGAATGGGACCTAAGAAATGTCTCAACTTTATTGTTCTTCTCTCATCTGTAAAATGGGGATGATAATATGATTAATTCTAGCAGTAACAATAGGAACCTTGCATTTAGAAAGCATTTTCAAACTTACTCAAAGTGAATCTATTGTCTTACTGATATGGAGAAGAGGTTTTGTAAATCATTAAAATTTTTAAAAAAAATGAGAGATGTAGCTAATAAAATTCTAGAAGCATATCCTTTCCTGTTAAGGAATGACCAATTTATAAACTTCATAGAATCAGAGACATAGAGATGGAAGGGAAGTTAGGAACTAATATTTCACCCTCCAGCATTCCTTCCCCCAACCTCTCTTCCCCAACCCATTTTACTGATGAAGTAGCTGAGACCCAGAGAGGCTGATACGTTATACAAATAATGGCAAACCTGGGATTAGAAACCAGCTCTCCTGACTCCCAGTCTATTAACTCCATGAGATCTCAGGAATAAACTCTTACCTTAACAAAGTTTGGGAACTCTTTTTCCAGGAGTGTCTTTAGTTCCCCTTTAGTCAGAGTCTCCTTTTTGCCATCAGTCCTTGCATACCGGTCAAAGACATCAATGAGCATTCCCATGGCTGTTTCCAGTTCTGACATCTTATCTATGCTCTTGACCTCCCTTCTTTGCAGAAACAGGCTTGGGTGATTATACGTCCAAGCTGGGGGACCAGTCTTTTATAGGGCAAGACTCAATATTGACAATGTGGGTGGTTATCAGTTAACTTAGTAATTTGTTTTATTTTTGAATTTTCAGTTCCAAATTCTCTTCCTCTTTTCACTTACTCTCATACTCATTGAAAAGGCAAGAATTATAACACCCATTATTCATACGAAGTAACGCAAAACATATTTACACATTTAGCTTGGTAATTTCAAAATCCTAGTTCTTTTCTCCCTTATAGATCCAACCTAACTTACAGAATAAAATTCCTTTGCAGGTATTAAATCAATCCATTTCTACTGTAGCCATTTTAACAAATTTATACAGTTTATGCTTCTAGAATATTTCAGTACCACTTTTGGGAACACACAAAGTAAGCCTTTCACCCCAGAGAATCAGCAAAATCACTAATTTAGATGATTAATAATTTCAGTAAATTAGAAGGATAGAAAATAAATTCACAAACATAATTGGTATTTCATTTACTATGAAGAAAAACCAGTAAGAAATGATAGAAAAAAATTACATTCAAAAATAATTACAAAATGTATATAATATCTAGAAATTAAATCTACCAAGACACACTTATGATTTAAGTAAATAAAACTTCAAATTGATCTTTATACAAGTAAAGGAAGACAAAAAAAGAGACTTTCAATGCTCATTGAAGGAAAAGAAAGAAATCACCACTTTGGATGTGGAGACAAAATAGGTACTCATTATTTGTGGAATGGCTAAACAAATTGTAGTGCGTTAATGAAATGAAATATGTATGTATATATTTTAAAATCATTTTATTTTTCCCCAATTACATATAAAAACAAATTTTAACATTTTTTAAAGTTTATAGTTCCAAGTTCTATCCCTCTCCCACTCTACTCACCTCCTTCCTTAGATAGTTAGCTATCTGTATACATATGCCATTGTGTGAAATATTTGAAATGAAATATAGTTTTATTTTTTGGCTTTGAAAAGGGAAGTTCTGATGAGGAAATTCCCTTTACCAATGCAAATAGGCAATAGTTCATCTTATGGTCTAAGAGTTGTCTGAAAAACTGAAATTAAGTCATCTGATGAGAGTTAGAAAATACGTATGTCAATCAGGACTCTTTATTTCAGGCTCTGAAAGCCAACTTTCTATCATCTAGGTCACATTCCCTCTCCACTGGAATATTATTATGCAGTAAGAAATAATCACTATGAGGAACTCAGGGAAACATGAAAAGAATGATGAAGGTTTGTGAAGCAAGGAAAACCAGGACACCATCGAATTCTAAAGGAAGTTAACTCAGAGTAATTATATTTACCAAACACCCAATCAAACAGATAATGAAAAACTGCTCAACAGAGCAGTGGGTGGAGGGAGGGGTGTAGGCACACTATGTTGCAGGAACTGTTAGATTAGGGTATTGTAGAGGCTGGGTTTGTCCCACTTTCTTTCTTAAAGAGCAGTCTTCATGTCTGTGTTAGCTTTAAATGACACTGAATATTAAAAAATGAAAAGCATGCATAAAACTTACTCTTTAATTTAAAAATAATTTTGAATCAGAGAGGCTGATTCAATCAACAAGCATTTATTAAGACCCTACGTGTCATTTCAGTCTACACATAATGACACCCTGGGTCTCTAACGCACCTTAAAAGAACCTAATTTAGTGCTCACTGCCACTGACCTTAGAAGTATGGGGAAAATGTTTGGGAATCAAATGTTTTCCTCACTTAGACTTTTCTGCACAAGTTCATTTTATCTGAATAGTTAATTACTAGGGTTATAGTGAAAGATCACTTTTAATTGGAGTCAGAAAACCTCTCTATGAATCTACGCTCTGTTATTGACTATCAGTGTGACTTTTAGGAAAGTCACTTCCCTTTTCTGGGCTAGATTCTATATGCTTCTCTGTAAGATGAGGAGATTGAAGAGGTGATTGATCTCTGAGGATCCTTCCATTTCTAATATTCTATGATCCTAGTTTGTATGTTGTAGTGGAAAGAAAGTGGAGTAATTGGAACCCTAGGTCTAGTCTCCACTGTGCCCTTAACTTGCTGGAGAAATTACTTCAGTTTTCTGGGATTGATGGTCTTTATCTGTAAAATGACAAGAGATTGACCAGATGATCTCCAAGGTCCCTTCAAGTTCTGACATTCCATGTTGTGTGGGTTAAAGGACCTTTCAACTTTAAATCCTATGATTCTTCTCTATTTAGAGACAGAATTGTGCAGGAGTGAGGGAAAAGACATACAAAGAGAGCAGAAAATGGTAGAACTGGAAAAGGCTTAAGAAGTCTTTTACTAGCCCTTTCATTTCTTTTTTTTTTCTGAGGCATTGGGGTTAAGTGACTTACCCAAGGTCACCCAACTAGTTATTTCATTTCCTTATCTCCTGCTGCATTCACTGATTTAATTAGTACTCAAGTGCCCCTGGAGACTTTCCTTGACAATTTCTAAATTTCAAGAAATTATGGGATCCTATTGTCAAGTGTTGTTTCTACCTTCCCAACATCTCTGGTAGATGAAGAAGGGTTCCATATACAATAAAATGTTTAAATCAATACTTTTTATGACAGGTGGGAAAAGTGTTCAGAGCAGTACTTTTTGTGTTCCCAAAGAACTAGAAACAAAGTAGATGCCCATCAATTGGACACGAATGTAATGGAATATTACTGTGGTGTACGAAATAGTGTATGTGATGAACACAGAGAATCATCAAAAGATCTCCATGAACTGATGCAGGGTAAAGTAAGCAGTCAAGAAGACAACATATATAGTAAATACAACAATGTAAATGGAAATTTATGTAATGTAAATTAATAAAAATGAATGCTGCAAAATTACAAAGAATGGGCACTTCTCCAAGGAAGAGCTATGAGAAAACACCCCTGTCCCTTTCAGCTCCCCCTACACACACACACATGCGTACACACACACACACACACATACACTCCTTGGAAGAAGGAGAAAGTCCCTGGGGGATACAGTGCACATATTTTCAGATTTTTTTCAATATATCAGTCAGTTGTGCTGATTTTTTTTCTTCTAAAATTTTTGGGATAGTTCTCTGGGAGGGGAAATGGGAAATCTACTGGGAGAAATTTTGGTGATGTAAAAACCAAAATATATCAATATAATTTATTTTTAAAAAGGAATGTCACAAAATTTTAAAAAACAATCATGGTTCTAAAGAACAGAGGACTCCATCTCCCACTCTTTTGCTGAAGTGAGGTGTCCAAAGGTGTGGAACAATGCATATATTAGATTTTTTTTCAATACAGTATAGAGGTTTCAGTTGATCAGTCTTACTGAATTCTCATTTTCTTCCTCTTTTTCTTTGTTTATAGTTTTAAAATATTTCTTTGTTTTAAGGAGCTGCTCTCTGGGATGGGAGAGGGCTAAAGGAGGGAATTTAGGTTATGTATAAACAAAAGATTTCATTAAAATGTATTTAGTCTTTGTCACTGTCACATCTTGTTTTTTGCATCTCCTTACAGTCACATAGCCTGTTAGATGTCAATGTTTGCTGTAAAGGTGCATCTGTGAAGTTTTATTGTGTTTAGGTAAACAGATAACGGTATTAGTGATGAGAAAGTCATGCCATTACTGTCTTTAGCAGTAAATGACCTTTGCTGT
>JAQQSK010013997.1:0-11285 GCA_028658325.1 Potorous gilbertii
AGGTAAGTAGAAAAGGGAGGAGATCAAGTCAGACATTTTTCAAGAAAGCATGGGAAACTGCTCTGTTTTTACTGATACTAAACTTTCTATTGCTTGGGTTGGGGGGAGGTATCCTGTTAGCATTGATGTTCTTCCAATGATCTCTTTGCTTGATTAATGAACCCCGTTATTGCAGAAGAATTAAAATTACAAACAACTCAAACGTCAATTGAAAACATGCAAGGTCGGTAAGAAAACTGATAACTTGTGTGCAGAAAACAGAGTAAGAGTTGATGAAAGTTACAAAACTGTGAAAGATAGTACATGTGAAATCCTTTATAAAACTAAAGAACTCTATAATATCAACTACTGTTATTATTATTATGAGAATGTTGGTTGCTCAAATAAGTAAACTGAAATTCAACAGATGGAGATTCGGACTTTGGAGTTGATATTCCTGAGCTGCGCAAAGTACAAGAAGGCTCCAGTCCATGTGTAAATAGTCTGTGAGGGATTTATGGTAACATACAGACAACAGTTGCTTGTGCTGAAGAGGTTTGGAAACGCTATGATTTGTATCCACGTGGGGGATGCCCACCATGTTAAAATCACACGTCCAAAGAATTAACGCCTCAATAAAAACGTAATTAAACAAATGAAAACAAGAATTCCAATTATGGTGCATCCATTCATTTTTGAGATGAGTTACGTGCAAGTATTTTGCAAAAATCCACCCTGATAAATCCTTTGGTCCCGTGTTCGATATCAGACCTCTTTGTGTCATAGACGGTGCAGTAGATAGACCATTGAGCCTGGAGTTAAGAAGATTCTAGTTCAAATTCAATCTCAGATAATTACTAGCTTTGTGACCCTAGGCAAGTCAATTAATCACACTTTGCCTCAGTTTTCTCGTCTGTAAATGAGGATAACAGTAACACCTCCCAGGTTGTTGTGAGGATCAAATGTGGTAATATTTCTAAAGAGCTTGGTGTAGAACCTGGCACATAGCAATTGCTTAATAAATTCGTGTTTCCCTCCTTTCCTTCCTTCGTAGAGATTCGTAGTTTATGGTCGGGAAACCTTAGATACAGTAATGACCTCTTATGTTTTCACAGTGTTATTTCTTTTCTAAAGTACGTGCTTAAGTTCTAAATTATATTTGTTCTAAAAATATGTCCGCAAAGCAGATATTATTTCCGTATTATGGATGGATAGATTGAGGTGTAGAGGTTATGGCCATGATACGTGTGGGTGAGTAAATTGGGTGGAATGGAATTCTCCTGAGTTTTTAAGGTTTACTTATAAAGCTGTGCTAGAAATACAAGTCACACTCTGCCAGCACCATTAAGAAAATCTCTGGGGACCCGATGAATTGCATTTGTTCAATCAACGTATCTTGACAACATAGTTTGATAGCAGATATTGTCTGTTTTGAGCTGTTTACATTACAGTTGGACCCAGGTGTCCCAAGTCACCCTTCAATACCCTGTGTTTTCTTCCTTTTCTAATGTCTGACTCCAATGACTCATTGTGATATCAGGGTAGCCCTGGGATCTTGTGGGTCTGACCAACTGCTGAGGTTTTAGGTACAAACTGAACAACGAACATCTGCATCAGCTTCCCAGCCTTGGAGAGGCTAAACACCAGAAAGGCCACAGTGACCCAGGATGTTTGCTGCATTATAAGGATGGAGTACTCACACCAACAAAAGTATAGATCATAAAAGTAAGGTTTTTATCCTTATAATAAGATTTTGGAAAAATAATACTCAATTTTCAGACAGTACACATTTTACCTTTTTGTTGCCAACACTAATCCAGTGATTTCATTTTACTCAATAAGCTGAAAGGGGAAACTGCTCAGAGGAAAAGTACACTGTTTCAATATCTACTTCTGAAACCTTAAAGTTCTTTATAGAAAATAAAGTTTTGCTATGCTTTGCAGCGCATAAGCCTTGCTTATTAACAGTACAACTCTTCATATTTTGAATGAATACACTTTAATTGAAAAAATATTTTTGAAAGAGTTTATATCTTAGGAAAGACCCTCACTCAAAGTATGCACGCAACACTGCTGCATCCTTCTTTTGGTGGAGAAATGGCGCTTTCAGACTCTTTCCCTGAATTCACACATAATTTCCTGTGATAGTTCGCAACAGTATATCATTGGAAGCCCCATTTTTTTCCCTGGAGCTGACTCTTTAAGCAGCCACAGTCTTGTCTTATTCCCAGCATCATCTCTAATTCTGTGTCATATCACATATGCTTTTTGGAAGTAACTAGGTGGCTCAGTGGATAGAAAGTTGGACCTGGAATCAGGAGGATTTAAAAGTAACTCCAGCCTTAGACGCTTACTAGCAGTATGACTCTGGGAAAATTACTTAAACTCTGTTTGCCTTAGTTTTTTTCATTTGTGAAATGGAGATAATAACAGCACCTACTTCCCCAGGGCTGGTATGATAATATTAATAAAATTATGTGTATATATATATATATATATATATATATATATATATATATGTATGTGTGTGTGTGTGTGTGTGTGTGTGTGTATGTGTGTGTGTGTGTGTGTTTGTGTGGGTATTTATGTGTGTGGGTCTGTGTGTGTGTGTGTGTGTGTGTGTGTAAAATCACGGCACCTGTCACATTGTAGGTACTACACAAAGGTCTATGGCCTTCCCCCTACCAAGGTAAGGTTTTTTTTTTTTCTTTTTCAACGTTTATTTATTTATTTTTAGTTTTCAACATTCATTTCCACAAAATTTTGAGTCCCAAATTTTCTCCCTATTTCTCCCTCACCCCCACCCCATAACGCCTTGCATTCTGATTACTCTTTCCCTCAAAATGCCCTCCTTTAAATTACATGCATCCCTTCTTATCCTCTTCGTCTCTCTTTTCTCTTAGGGCAAGATAGATTTCTGTACCTCACTACCTGTATTTGTTATTTCCCAGCTGTATGCAAAAACCGTTCTCAACATGCATTCATAGTACATTTAATTCCCACTTCTCCCCCTTCCTCCCTCTCCACCCATCCCCACTGAGAAGACAAGCAATTCGATATAGGCGGTAAATGTGTAGTTTTGCAAAAGATTTCTGTAATAGTCTTGTAAGACTAACTATATTTCTCTCCATCCTATCTTGCAACTCCCCCATTTATTCTATTCTCTCTTTTGACCTTGACCCTCCCCAAAAGTGCTTACTTCTGATTACTCCCTTGTCCCATTTGTCCACCCTTCTATCATTCCCCTCACCCCACTTGTTCCCTTCTCCCATTCCCTTTTGTGGTGCAAGATGTGCATTCATACCAAACTGAGTGAGCATGCCATTTTCTCCTTAAGCTGAACGTGAGGAGAGTAAGCTTCCCTTTTTCCCCTCTCACCTCCTCCTTTTTCTTCTCCACTCAAATAGCTTTTCCTTGTCTCCTTCATGAGTGTTAAGTTGACCCATTTCATTTCTCCCTTTCTCCTCCCAATATATTCCTCTCTCACCTCTCAATTTTATTTTATTTTTTTAGTTATCATCACTTATTCAGCTCTCCCTGAGTTCCCTGTCTCTATGTGTGTGTGCATGTTATTAACATTTTAATAAAATGTTTTAATTTTTGTATATGCTGTCCCATTTGGTTGTCACCACTATTCTGGGAGGTAGGTGATAATGGTATTTCCAATTTGCAGATGAAGTAATTGAGGTTTAGAGAGGAATATATAATTTTCCCTCGATCGTACAGCTAATAATTGTTGTTGCCAATATATTAAGTTCTTAATGATTCCCTGGATAGCACTCCCTTATGCCACACTACTGTTCTTTTGTTTCCATAAAATACTGCATGCATGGATCTGCCATTCTGCATTCAGTGTGATTAGCGAAATCCAAGGATCTCAGGAAGTTATTATTAATGTCTAGGACAGTTTATCAAGTCAGGCTTACGAATATGTATTTGTGGAATTCACTTTCTAATGACAGATTGATCCCAAAGTTTTGTCACAGAAGAAAGTGTGTTGTTAAGTGTTGTAAAGGCTGTCTAAGATATTTTGAAGCACAGACACAATATGATTAAAATCTTCTGTCAATTCTTTCATCTAGATTTAACTCCACTGTTGTTATTATATTCCAGAGTTTTCTAAGTTTGAAGTGGGTAGCACATTGAATCTGGATTCACCAAGCCTTAGTTTAAATCTGGCCTCAGACACTTTTTAGCAAGTCACTTAACCATTGTCTACCTCACTTTCTTCAGGTGTAAAATGAGGATAATAGCAGCAAGTAACTAAAAGGGTAATCATGAAGATCAAATGAAATATGTAAAATATTTAACACTGTGCATAGCACATAATAGGTGTTTAATAAATGCTTTCCCCCTCTCTATTCCAGTGAAATGAGAGGAATCTTGGAAGAAAATTTGTTATTCTGTCTACAAGTTTCAATTATGAATCTTCAGGAAAAAGACCAAGCATTGACCTTGGTGCTCAACCCTGTTTTGTCTTCTTAAGTTACCGTTAACCTAGTTTCTTCACAGTGTTATTTTCCCAATTTCAAATATTCACTGTAAACTGTTCACTCTTAGTATTCGATATCAATGACTGTAGTAGCAGATTTGCAATGCACGCTTGTTATTGGAAAGAGGTTTCCAAGAGGACTTATTAATAAATATTCTGAATTTGCTCATTAGTTTGAGAACTTTGAACAGGGAGGTCTTTAGGGATTACTGGTGTAAGTGCTCTTTGCCCTGTAATATTACCAATAAATTTATTGATAAGAATTACCTTGTCTTCTTCTCTATTTCTATTTTGAGTAATAAATCCCATAGAACATTCTCTAACCATGGTTTTCCCCCTTAAAAATATGGAAACCTCACTGGTGTTCTCATGTACAATTACATTATTTCCCACTAGTATCTGTGTAGAGAAAATAGCAAATTATTATGATCATCTTTTAAACGATTCAAGTTTTTCAAACATTTCTCATGAAAGTAGAAGACCCCAAAGCATATCTATATATGCAAGGCTGGACCAAGGCATGAGTCCCCAGAGTTCCCTATTCCTTTATTTTCCCAAAGTATGTGTACCTATTAATTTCTAGTAATGCTGCTTGAAGACATCATAAAAATGACTACCTTTTAAAGAACAAAGTAGCACAAAAGCTTTTGTTCATTACAAAAGAAATTTTCCACGATATAAAAGCATTTATAAAACTGTGAATTATTATACAATTTTAATATATCCAAAAAATAGGAAATGCAAGAATATAAAATTCTCTAACATCTTCAGGGTATTATTTGGCCACAAAATTGGCAAAGTTGCATTTGGCTCACCTTTGAGTCCTTTCCCAGTTTGAGTCATATTTGGCATTTTTCTTCATTCTATCAGATAGTATAAGAAAAATCACAAATGTAATTTCCTGTGCTACTGGATTAATTATTATGAGACTATTACTATCACTCCATACCCATTGCTGAGAGAAATGTATGCCATGTTGTAGAATACTCACATGCAGATATACAATTTAGAGAGTAGTTAAAAAGCCATTGAATTTATATGACTAATTAAAATATATAAAATTAAAACACTGAGCTATTGTCCTGACAAATCCAGGGAAGAGTATGGAGAACAGGGGAAAGATGAATTGAATTGTGTAAATAATGTTGGATTATGAAATTTTATCTAACGTCATATCCCTCTGTCATTTAATCCTGTAGATTGTGCCCACCTACTTCCTTGTGTTTAAAAATAAACCTTGATTCCCAAGTAGCACCAGAGTACATGGGTTAGGCAAGTAACAGGAAGAAACTGAAGTTAAGAATAAGATGAAATGAAATGAGTAGATGTGATTAGTGAACTGAATGTAATCTAGAGTCAAGTTCATGTCTATTTTCTCTGTATCTGATGTGCCACGTTGTGTTGACTTCTGTCCTCTATGTAAATCAGACTTTCACTAATAAGTGGGACTAGAAAGCCTAGAATGCAAAAAAGTAATGGAAATGTTTTGCAGAACATTATCAAAGTGAAAAAATACATGGGGGGGGATTTTTTTAAAGTCAGAAGTCTCACATTACATATGAGTTAGTAAAAGAATACAAAAGGAGATAAAATTTTTATCATATATATTTTTATCATATATAAAGTATGGAAAACGCATAGAATTTTGCTTTCGTAGATTGTTTCTTCCTATCACATATAACCACAGTGTATGGCCTATTAGTCCCCATGCTAAAGATGAAGGAAGAGGGTTAAATGTAGACAAACATGGAGTCTATGATTGTATATTAAAAATAAGTCTAGCTAGGGTAACTCTAGGTAATATAAAATCCATTTGAGTATACTTATCAAAACAAACTCAGGAACTATATAAACATTTTTGTAATAAAAATCCACAACTTTTATACAAATAAAATCAAATTTAAATATTTGGAGAAGTATTCATTATTCATGGGTAAGCAGGACCAATATAAGAAAAATGACCATTTTTCCCCAAATTAATTTATATGTTTGATGACATCCCAATTAAATTAGCTTTTTTTTTACTGAATGAGAAAAAAATAAAATTCTTTTGGAAAAACAAAAAGTCAAGAGTATTAAAGGAAATAATGACAAGAAAACATTAAGGAAAGAGATATAACAGTACCAGATCTTAAACTATATTACACTATACTGGCTAAGAAATAAAAAGGCTATATCAATGGAATAGAGTAGATACACAACTTACAGCAACAAATAAACATCATCACCATGTGTTTGATAAGTTTAGAGACAATATTTTTTAAGACTTCATTATATGGTAAAAACAAATGTTGGGAAAACTGAAAAACAGTTTTGGCAGAAAGTAGGCATAAACTGATACCTTGCAGTACTTAATAAGACAAAGTAAAAATGGACATATGACCTAGAGAAAAATAGAGATTTTTCCAGAAAATTAAAATATTATGGAACGTATTACCTCTCAGACATATGAATAGGTAAACAATTTATGACTAAGCAAGAGATAAGAGAAAAGTTAGGTGTAAGGAAGATAATTTACTATTTTTTAAAGTATTTTATTTTTATTTTCTCTGGTAACATGTAAAAACAATTTTACCATTTCTTTTAAAAGTCTGAGTTCCAAAATCTCTTCCTGCTCCTCATCTCTCCAGCCCCTGTTGAGAAAGCAAACAGTTCAGTAGAGATAACTCATTTATAATCATGCAAAACAAATCCCTAATAGCTTGTGAAAGAAAACACAAAAAAAAACACCCAAGAAAATAACGTGTTTTTTTTTAAATATGCATCAATATGTATTCAGACACCATCAGTTCTTTCTTTGGGGATGGACAAAATATTTCGTTATAAGTCCTTCAGAGCTGCCTGGGATTGCTTATGGATGAGGATAACTAAGTCATTCACACCCGATCGACCTACAAGATTTCTGTTGTTTTGTAAACAGTGCATTTAATTTTGCATCAGACCATATCTGTCTCTTCAGATTTTGTTGAGAGCATCCTGCTCATCATTTCTTCTACTACAACGTTATTCCGTAATAATCATATACCATAACCTATTCAGCCATTCCCCAATAAATGTACATGCCTTCATTTTCTGCTTCTTTGTCAACACAAATCGGCTGCTATAAACATTTTTGTACACATAATTCTTTATCCTTTTCTTTTTCAGTCTTTTTTTTTATACAGACCTACTAGTGGTATTGTTAGGTCAAAGGGTGTACATAGTTTTACAGTCTATAGAGCGTAGTTTCAAATTGCTTAGTGGAATATTTGAATTAGTTCACAACCTCACTAAAAGTGTATTATTATCTCATTATTCCCATATCCCCTCTAGCAGCTGTCTTTCACTTTTTCTTTTCTATTAGCCAATGTAATAGATTTAAGGTAGGACCTAGGAATTTTTTTAAAATATACATTTCTCCTACCAGTAAATTATTTTTAAAAAAATACATGACTAAGGATAGCTTAGATTATTTCATATGAAAACCGATCATATTTTTCGATCATTTACCAGTTGGGTAAAAGCTCTTACTTTTATAAATTTAACTCAGTTCTATATATGTGTGAGAAGTAAGGTCTGGATCAGAGAAACTTGCTTATATTTTTTTCACGTGTACCATTGCTGATGATATTTCTCTCTGTCCTATTCCTTTCCCACTTATTCTGGTATCTTTCTCCTTTCATCCTATTTTTCCTCAAAAGTATTTTGCTTCTGACTACCACCTCCCCCAATCTGGTTTTCCCTTTATCACTGTCCTCTTTTCTCTTATTCTCTTCCCCTCTTAATTTCCTGGAGGGTGTGACAGATTTTGGTACCCACTGGAATGTTTATGTTTTTCCATCTTTGAACCGATTCTGATGAGAGGAAGGTTCATTTATTCCCCACCTCTTCTCTCTCATCCCCTCCACTTCCAAAGCATTTTCTTGCTTCTATTGTGTTTAACCCACTTGTATCCTTCCTCTCTGTTTCTTCCAGTAATTTTCTTGTACCCATTAATTTTTTATTATATATCTTGCCTTCATGTTCATCTCATGCATGTACCCTTCATGTGTATATATATTCCTTCCAAAAACCTTAATAATAAGAAAAGTTTTAAGAGTTAAACATTTCATCTTCCCATGTTGTAATATAGATAAGTAAACCCTATTAAATCCCTTGTAATTTCCCTTTCCTGCTTACAACTTTATAATTCTCTTGAGTCTTGTATTTGAAAATCAAATTTTCTATTTAGTTTTTATATTTTCATCAAGAATATTTGAAAGTTCACCACCTCATTGAATGGCAATTGTTTTTCTACCTAAAAGTTTATGCTAAGTTTTGAAGGGTAGGTAATGATTGGTTGCAATCCTACCTCCTTTGTCCTCTAGAATTTCGTATTCTAAGCCCTCCATTACTTTAAAGAAGAAGCTGCTGTATTCTGTGTTATCCTGACCATAATCCCACTATACTTGAATTGGTTCTTTCGGGCTGCTTGCAATATTATAACCTATTCTCACGGAAATTCTGGAATTTGGCTATAATATTCCTGGCTGTTGTCATTTTTAGATCTCTTTCAAGAGTTGATCAGTGTGGGGAGGAGCCAAGATGGTGGAGTAGAAAGATTCACATATGCTAGCTCTGAACGCACAGCCCATGAATTTCTTGTAAAAAAAACTCCCAACAAATTCTGAAGTAGTGGAAGCCACACAGAAACAGGGTGAAGGAGATTTCTGTTCCAGAAATCCCTGAAAAACCGACCCCAAGGGTCCATGGCACACTAGGAGCAGAGCCCAGTACTGTCTTGACCACGTGGCCCCAAGAGGAGCAGATCCAAGCAGGCTTCAGGGACAGAGTCTCTGGCAGCCATGAAGGTCCCTCCACCCACAGGCGCACAGAGCAGTGAGAGAGAATTATGGATTGGCTGAGAAGGGAATGGGGTGTCTCCATAACTCAGGCCCACTCGGGAGGCAGTGGCAGCAGGCAGCCAGAGGCTCCCAGAGCAGATAGGAGCTCGGCAGGAGGTCGGGTCCGTTACTGAAGGTCTCCGCATAAACCCCCTGAGGGAACTGAGAATGGGAGGCAGCCCTGCTCCCACCTGAGCAACAAAACTTAAGCTACCATTGAATAGAAGCCAGGCCCATTGCTGAAAGACCTGAGGCTGGTGAGCAGGATTTGAATCAAAGATCCCAAGCATTAGCTGGGGGGATCTGGGCAGAGGTGGAGAGGAATCTAAGAAGTCAAGTAACTGGCTGGGAAAATGCCCAGAAAAGGGAAAAAAAAATAAGACCATACAAGGATACATTCTTGGTGAGCAGATGTTTCCTCCTTTCTTTTCTGATGAAGAAGAACAATGCTTGCCATCAGGGAAAAACATAGGAGTCAAGGCCTCTGTATCCCAAATATCTGAAAGAGACATCCAAAGGGCTCAGACCATGAAAGAGCTTAGAAAGGATTTTGAGGATCTAGATAGACAGGTGGAGAAAAAACTGGGAAGAGAAATGAGAGAAATGCAAGAAAAGTATGAAAAGCAGGTCAGCACTTTGATAAAGGAGAAGCAAAGAAATGCTGAAGAAAACTACACCTTGAAAAATAGACTAACTCAATTGGCAAAAGAGGTTCAAAAAGCCAATGAGAAGAAAAATGTTTTCAAAAGCAGAATTAGCCAAGTGGAAAAAGAGATCCAAAAGCTCACTGAAGAAAAGAGTTCTCTCAAAATTAGAAAGGAAGAGATGGAGTTAATGAATTTCTGAGAAAACAAGAAATAACAAAACAAAAACAAAAGAATGTAAAAATGAAAGATAACGAGGAAGAACTCACTGGAAAAATAACTGACCTGGAAAATAGATCCAGGAGAGACAATGTAAAAATTATGGGACTACCTGAAAGCCATGATCATAAAAGAGCCTAGACATCATACTTCATGAAATTATCAAGGGAAACTGCACTGATATTCTAGAACCAGAGGGCAAAATAAGTATTCAAGGAATAAACCCAGCACCGCCTGAAAGAGATCCAAAAAGAGAAACTCCTAGGAAAAATGTGCCCAATTTCCAGAGTTCCCAGGTCAAGGAGAAAATATTGCAAGCAGCTAGAAAGAAACAATTCCAGTGTTGTGGAAATACAATCAGGATAACAGAAGATCTAGTAGCTTCTACATTAAGAGATTGAAGGGCATGGAATAGGATATTCCAGAAGTCAAAGGAACAAGGATTAAAACAAAGAATCACCTACCCAGCAAAACTGAGTATAACACTACAGGGGAAAATATGGCCTTTCAATGAAATAGAGGACTTTCAAGCATTCTTGTTGAAAAGACAAGACCTGAAAAGAAAATTTGACTTTGAAACACAAGAATGAAAAGAAGTATGAAAAGTAAACAGCAAAGAGAAGTCATAAGGGACTTACCAAAGGGGAACAGTTTACATTTCTACTTGGAAGGAAAATATTTGTATCTCTTGAAACTTTTCAGTAGCTGGGTAGTTGTTGGCATTACACACACACTTACACACACATGTACACACACACGTACATGCATGCGTGAACACGCACATATACACATTCACGCACACACAGAGACAGAGAGCACAGAGTGAATTGAATAGGATGGGATGATATCTTAAAAGAAATCAAGGTAAATGGTGAAAGAGCAATGTAGGGGGAGGAGAAAGGGTGAAATGGAATGGGGTAAATTATCTCTCATAGAAGAGGCAAGCAGGAGACTGTTTAGTGGAGGGAAGAAGAGGAGAACTGAGAGAAGAAACATGAGGTTTACTCTTATCACATTTAATTAAAGGAAGGAATAAAATGCACACACATTTTGGTATGAAAACCTACCTTACAATACAGGAAGGTGGGG
>JAQQSK010013998.1:0-11284 GCA_028658325.1 Potorous gilbertii
TTTTTGTTCCAAAAGCTTGGATCTTTAGGTTTATCATATACTAGATTACTACGATCATTTACTGTAATGTAATTTGTACCTAATCTATTCCACTGATCCACCATTCTATTGCTTAGCCAGTAAAAGAATGTTTTGGTACTTATCACTTTATAATATAGTTTGATGGCTGGCCAGCTTGACCACCTTCTTTAACATTTTTTCATTGATTCCCTTGATATCTCTGAGCTTTTGTTCTTCCAGATGAATTTTGTTATTCTTTTTTCCTAGCTTTATAAAATAATTTTTGTTAGTTTCATTGGTAGGGTACTGAATTAATTTAGGTAGAATTTAGATTAATTTAGGTAGAATTGTCATTTTTCTTTTATTGGCTCAACCTACTCATGAGCAATTAATATGTTTCCAATTGTTTAGATCTGACTTTACTTGTGTAAAAAATGTTTTATAGTTGTGTTCATATAGCTCCTGGGTTTGTCTTGGCAGATAGACTCCCAAATATTTTTATATTGGCTACAGTTATTTTAAGTGGAATTTCCCTTTCTATCTCTTGCAGCTAGACAGTACCAAAATATTTTAATAACTGCTTTGTAGTAGCGTTTGAAGTTTGTATTTATTTTCATATTTCTATTGAGAAACAATGTGACTTTTGTTACTATTTTTCTAGTTCTACAAAGTATTACTTTGGTAGTTCAACTGGTATGGTATTAAATAAGTATATTAATTTAGATAGTATTGTCATTTTTATTATATTGACTTGTTCTATTCATAAGCAATTAGTAGTTTTCTAATTATTCAGGTCCATCTTTACTTCTGTAAAACAGTAGTTAGTGGTTCTATTTTTATAGTACTTATGTGTATAGAAGGTAGTCTCCCAAATATTAAATTCTGTGGTAATTTTAAATGGAATTTCTCTTTTCATCTCTTCTTACTTGGTTTTATTGCTATAATATAGAAGTGCTGATTTTTTTTGTGCATTTATTTTATAGCCAGTAAGTTTTCTAAAGTTGTTGATTGCTTTAATTAATTTTTATTTGACTCTCTAGGGTTCTTCAAGTGTATTATCATATCACTGCCACAAAATGACTATATTGTTTCTTCTTTATAGTTATTCCCTCAATTTCTCTATTTTTCTGATCCCATTGCCAGCCTTTCTAGTACTATGTCAAATAAAAGTGATGACAATGAGTATCCTTGTTCTGCCTCCATATTTATTTTAAAAGATTAGTTTATCTGTATTGCAGTAATAGCAGCTGTAGGTTTTAGATACATGCTGTTTATTGTTTTAAGGAAAGGTTTATTCTAAAATATTCTAAAAATTTCTAACTTTTCTTAAACAGAAATGAGTGTTATATTTTGTTAAAAGCTTTTTCTACACATGAACAACTTAATCATATAATTTTTGTTGATTTTTTTTTTATTAATCTACTTACTTAAGTTTATAGTTTTCCTAATAGTAAACCAACCTTACAAAGTTGTTGGTTTCGTTAGTGTATAGTTGGGCAAAACAGTTTCTAAAAATATCCTTTATTTCTTCTTTATGGTGAATTCTTATTTTTTGATATGGGTAACTATTTTCTTACTTCATCAAGTTACATAGGGTTTTTATCAAATTAATTGTTTTTTCAAAAAATCCGGTTCCAAGTTTTATCAATTAATTCAATTTTTGTCATAAATTTTTTTGTTAATTTCTTCCTATATTTGGATGCTATGCTTCTTAATGTAGCACAAGATTACATTAGCTTTTTGGGGTGCAACATTGTATTGTGGACTAATTTAGCTTGAAGACCTCTAAAACTCACAAATCTTTTTCTGAACATGTTTTATAATTATATTTTGTACTTCTGAAGCTGATTCGTTGTATTCACATTTTTTGTATTTGTATTCAAGACTGTATTTACCCTTACTGAATTTCATTTTATTAGATTTAGCCCAATCTTCAAATTTGTCCACAAAATTCACCACCTGAATCAGATTAAAATGTAATTGGGAAATGTTTAACAAAATAAAAATACAATAGAACTTAGATAATGTCAATTTGTGGTTTTTGAAATTAATGAACAGTTCTCAGGAATGTATTTCTATTAGAGTTTTTCATTACTCTAGCTTTTTCTTCCTAGGTTTATGTCATTTCAAACGTGTACATCTCACTGATATCTTTAAGTCATCGATAAAAGTGTGCACAGAGACATGATAAGACCCTTGGGCCACCATTTTGATATTGAGTCATTAGCCACTCTTCTTGGATTCCAACTTCTCCAGGAGTTCTGAATACATCTAATCATATTAATATTCCAGTCCACATCTTTTCATCTCCACAGAAATAATAGGAGATACTTTATCAAAAGTTTTGTTAAAATCTAGGTAATCTCTATAACACTGACTTCATCTACTACTTTAGTAGTCTTATGTAATGCCAATGTGATACCCATGGTAGCTTCCATGAATATACATGCTATTCTTCATGGTTAGTTCACAAAATATAACAAGCTCTCTTCCTCCAAGACAAAATCAAAATATTTGTTTGAAACATCCCTATTGGGATACCAGAAGGCAAGATTTTAGTAAGATACTCATCATCATTCCAGGGAGTACCAACATTTCTCTCCCTCAAGCCCCCCTGGAGCAAGTTCTCCTAGGTGAGTTCTTCCCTCATACTGTTTCTCTCTCTGCCTATTTTTCCCTCTCCCACAACTTTCTTTTCAAGCAATAGAATATATACTGTTTCCAATCAAAGATTGGGCACTTGATTGGCTTAAAGAAGCTTGGAAATCAGCACTTAATTGAGAAAGTGTGGGGATTCCTGAGGCCCAGAACCTAACTGGCTCAGTGTCAGGGCTCCATGCCAGGTGTACTAACTGGACAGGGAAGATGTTATATCCTGTTAACATTACATCTTGTCAAAAAGTGGTGATGAGGTTAACTTGGCATACTCTAACTGGTTCTTTGGAAATTACTGTTTCCCAGTCTAGAAGTTCTCAACCATATCTATAATGCTCCATTTCTGGAGTTTCTCCAGAATCAAAGTCAACCTCATTAGTCTGTTGTTTGCTGACTCTTCCCTTCTTGAAAATCAAGACCTTTGCCCTTCTCCAATCTTGATTCCTTTTCTGTTTTCTATAATACTTCAAGTGTTACTAACAGTGGCTCAGCAATCATATTCCATCTGTTTATTCTCTAATTCAATAAGCATTCTTTTAACATCTTTTCTGGAGAAAAAGGGATTATAGACCAGTGTGCTTGCTAGCATGAGAAACATTTTCCACTGTGCCTGTTTAGCATTATTTTCCTTTGGAAAGTCACCCACTGAGAACTCACAGATCATAATCTGGTATAGTCATTGAAAATTGCTTTTTCAGTCTCTTTTCTTTGATAGGGATCCAGCTCATTGTGTGGTGACATTTGGTCAAAGTCATGAAAAGTGACAGTGGATAGTTTTCCCTTGCACCTGCATATTATGTTTTCCAAAGCCTGGTGGCAGGGAAAATATTCATCAACAAATGGGTGTGTGATCAATTTCATATGATAGCTATTCCGTAGCATGAAGTAGACTTTTTGAGTTGATGTAATTTTTTTCAAAGAGAAAACAATTTTTCAAATGTAAACTAGCCCAATGGATGTGTTGCCTGTGTTGTAACCTGGACCTCTTGTTCTTTCCTGGTAGTTGGAAGAGGAAGAGAATAGGCATGATAAGGGAAGAATAATTGTGCTCTTTTGCTACTAGTTGAACCCTGTGCATTTGTCATCCTGGGGATCTGATGGCTTCATAACAATTGTCCCTAGTCTTGGTAACACTGATATTGATGTAAAATTTAAGACAACCCATAAATTATTTAAATTTTAAAGTGGCTGATAATCATGGTAAATCCTGATCCATTTCCTCCACTTGAATATTGGTGGACATTCCCTTCCTTTTTGAAAGTTATAGCTTTTTCTTGATGAAATAATGGTTTATACTAAGGTCATTTGAGTGTCTGCTTGTGTGGAAATTGGCTATTTAAAAGCATAGCCCAAACTGCTCATGATTACACTGATTTGCTGCTGAGAATTACTCAGATTTCAAATGTAAACTATGGTCATAGAAATAAATATCATATAGTTGATTATTAGCTATGCTCCAATGAGAAAGAAAATTTGGAAAAATGAAATATACAGATAATTTTCTGGCCTCTTTTTCTTTTGCTAGATATGAAAACTGCTAGAAAACTTGGCTTTAGTGGAAAATACACTGGAGTGGAAGTCAGGAAAAACCTAGTTTCAATCTTGCCTCTAATATCTACCTTTGTGACCCTGAACAAATCATTTAAGTTGTCCAGACCTCAGTTTCCTCATCCATATCAATCAATCAACAAAATCTATCATATACCTACTATATACCAAGAACTCTGCTAAGCATCAAAAATACAAATACAATAAATAAAACAATCTCTAATTTCAAAGAGCTTATATTCTAATGGGAGAAGCAACAAAGATATTTAAGCATGTACAGAAGATACATGAAGAGAAGAAATACAAAGTAATTAAATGCAAGCAAGTTTGAGAGAGAGGCTAGCAACGTTTGAGAGGATAGGGCTAGATGACTTCTAAGGTCCCTTATAGCTATAGACCTATGAGTCTGTGGTACTTGGCTCCAATAACTTATAGTTATCTGACTAGCCTCTCTGAGTCTCAATTTCCTCATCTGGAAGTCATGATAGTATTTGCATTGGCTTATTTCAAAGAATTGTTCTTAGAAAAAAAACATCATTATTTGAGTAATCTTTTCTTCTGGAGCTTAAAAGTACTTAGTAACTTAATTCAGAATGAAAAATTAACTTAAGACAAAAGAATTTACAATGGTCCCTGTATTTAGTATTTGAAAAGTTAGATCATAAATCTAATTATTCTTATTTCTCTTCTAATATGATATCTTCAACCAAATGGGACAACTTGTTCTTCCTCAATATTGATCCTCTATTTTCCAGCTCAGTGCTTTTGCACAGACTGTCCTCCATGTCTGGGAGTACTTTTTCCTAAACTCTATCTTTTGAATCCCAAATTGTTTTTTCAGTAAGGATCAGCTCATGTACTATCTGACATCTTTATAGGTTCCCATTAGTTGTTAGTGCTTGCTCCCTCCAGCTCAAATCATCATTTATATTTTTATGTGTCTAGGTGTATATCCTTCCCTGCAGCTGTTCTTTTGTTGTAGTATCTCTAGTGCCCTGCATAATACCTCACCAGTATTAGGTGCTTAATAAATGCTTCTTGGACTGGATAGGATTGAATTGAATTGATTTTGAATTCTGAGCTGCTTTGAATTCTGTTGTTTGTGTTTTAAGTAAACTATGTTTAATTTACACACCGACTACATAGCATTCAAAATTATATGAATGGCCAGGAAGTGTTAAAGAGCATCATTTTATGGTGGGATCTGAGGTTCAATTGGAATATGGCACTGAAGGATTTTATGTGTGTGCATGCTCTCACTCTAGCTCCCTAGAGAAAAGTCTGTTTTCTACAAAACAGTTTTCTTCAGCTGTTGTCATTTTTTGTGGCCTTGGTTTGCTCCTAGGAATGTTATTCACTGTTTTAGCCTGCTGCAAAGTACCTCGATCATGTAGCATCTGTAATAAGTATAACTGACTTTCAACTCAGACTTGCACATGCACCTTCATCTCATCCCTCTGGAAGATCTTCATAGAATCAAAGAAATATTCCAGGACCTTTTGGATAGAGATATTTATAAGCAAAATAATCAGGGCAACATTGCTCTCAGCCCTCCCAGGAAGAATTCATTCAAGTCTGTATCACAAAGATTGTGTTTTTAATTTTTTTGTGCTGCGTACATCTGGCAGGATTGCCCTCAGGGATTGCTAGGAAAGCAGGCTTCTAGTCATATCTGACATCAAATCTCAAGGGGCTGATATGCGTAAAACTACCCTGACTACTAGAGCTGGTTGATGAAACAGAACTGACAGCTTGCTTCAGATTCACCATCATCCATATAAGAAGTGTCACAATACTGATATGAAGAGGGACAGCCATGCCCTCTGTAACATTGTCCTTGGTGCCACTGACAGGAGACTAGCTGGACCTGATGCACGGCAACAATCCTTACATTCTACCATATGTTCCTAGTCTTACAGTGAAGATTTCTCTGCAGAACCCTGAAATGAGCCCCTCTTCTTGAAGCTGCATGCACCCAGACTAATTTGTGTTCTTGATAGACGTGTCCTGTGCTGCTTAGGACTCAGGGTCTGTCATTTATAGCCATGAGTAGGAAAGATAATGGTAACAGATGATTTATTCAGCAAAATGAGGGTTGCAAAACATTTTACATAGATTTAATCCTCACAACAACTCTGTGAGATATTATCTTCATTTTTCAGATGATGAAATTGAGGCTTGCTATGGTTAATTAATTTGTCTGGGGCCACCGTTTCTGATGAGGGACTCAAATCTAGGACTTCCTGATAAACGGAAAGAGTTCAGCAGCTCTATAGAAAATAACTTCTTGCTTTATTTCACATCAGGAATAGTGAAGAGAGGCAACATGGCTTGATATAAATCATATATATATATAATGACTGATTACATTATTTTAATTATTTAATATATATATATATGATTAAATTATTTTTCCCAAGATGCAGCACTTGGTCCCCTATATAAACTACTACCAAAATTGAATTATGCATTTATTAAATTCTCAATAAATGTTTATTGATGCACTGAAATTATTTTAACATCATCCAGTCTGATTATATTAAACATTTTCTCATTGTCATTTGACATAAGTCCCATTTCCATATGTGTTTATACATATGTAAGTAAGTATATACACACACACATTCGTAAGAGGATTAATTTTGAGCAATGAAGTATATGAGAAATATATTGATAGTAATTTTAAGCATCTTCCTCAAGATATCTATCTAATGTATGACTATTTTTAAGAAATATAGGGAATGAATGTCAAAATACTACCTTAGGTTCTCATGGTGCTTAACAATTCACAAGCATTTAGCAAGGTGTCTGACATATAGCAGTATCTAATAAGTGTTTATTGATTGACTTCTTTCACATATATTATCTCATTTAATTATTTTAAAAATATTTTATTGGTGTTCTTCCTTAAAAATATTATTCATTTCCCAATGACTCCCCTCTCCAAATAGGGCCTTGCATTGTAACAGAGTTTGTTCAAGCTATTCAGTTGTTTCAGTCGTGTCTGAAAACCCATTTGGGGTTTTCTTGGCTTGGAACAGATTGTCATTTCCTGCTCTAGCTCTTTCTACAGATAAGGAAACTGAGGCAAACAGGGTTAAATGACTTCTCCAGGGACACACAGCTAATAAGTATCTGTAAAAAAACAATAGTGAAGCAAAGTGAATGAATGACTGATTCTACGCCTATATTCCACCTTTTCTCTAGGAAAAAGTTAGAGCATGCTTCACCTCTGGTCTTCTGAAGTCACAATGTGTCATCGAGGTCTAAGATTTACAATGTTATTTTCCTTGACATTTTTGTCGTCATTGTGTTAATTGTTCTAGTTCTGTTTATTTTGTTCTATATTAATTCATGCAAAGCTATTCAAGTTACTCTGAATCTTTCATATTCATTGTTCCTTTGAGTGCAAAACATTTTCATTATATTCATGTACCATTATTTCACTTAATTCTTTTCCCCCATATGTTCATTTTTTTAATTGCTCAAACTTTACCCTAGAATTACTATAGACCCTCCAGAACAAAATCTGAACAGAAATTCAAAAGACATGAAAACATTCCCACTAAACTACTACATTACACATCACATGTATACCACCATTATCCTGGCTTAGCTAGAGAACTTTAAAAAAATGTTTTTAATAAATTATAATTTATTATTTAATAAATTATTTTTTTTAGTTTTTAACTTTTGTTAAAAAATGTTTTTAATAAATTAATTTTTTTAGTTTTCAACTTCTGTTTCCATAAATTTTAATTTTCTCCCTCTGTCCCTTTCCCCCTCCATGCAATCTGATATGGACTCTACATATACTTTCCTATTAAACATATTTTCACATTAGTCATGCTGTATGGAAGAATTAGAATGAATGGGAGGAACCATTTAGTTTTTATGACAGTTCTATGAGGTAGAGAGAAGAGGGTGTTATGACTATTTCATTGATGGGGAAAGCTCAAACATCACCTTCTACATCAATATTTTTTCTAATCCTCTCAACTGCTAATGCCTTCTCCTTAAATTTCTATTTATCTAAGTGTTTTGCATTCATGTTCTTTATATTTACTGTATATGTATTTGATGTATATGTATTTCCTATATCCAGTTATGATATAAGCTCTGTGATAGCAGGAATAGTTTCATTCTTTTCCTTTGCTTCATTAGTGTCTAGCATTATGCCTGACACTGAGTAGGTTCTTAGTAACTGTCCATTGACCGATTTCCTTGAGTTTGGTTGGTTGTTTGTTTGTTGTTCTTTGTTCTTGAAGAGGACCAAAATGACATCACCATGACAAAATCAAGTTTCAGTGTGTCTGCCTGTGGCTGATCACACCAATATGAACTCAGGATGCTCTACCACAGATTGGGTACAAATCCGTGTGAACATTTGGGGTGGATACTCTAAATTTGCACATCCTACATTTCCTTTAAGCTGTTTCAATTCTGCTTTGCTCATAGAGCACAGCACCTTCTCTGATGTGGGCACACCACGCTGAACGGTCCGGTGATGTTAATGTAGGAGCCAGGATGCAAACTCAGGTATTTTGACTCCAAGTCCAGGACTTTTTCCCTATATGTTACTTTTGTGGTCTGGACTGTAAGTTGATGATATTCTTCACCACCTATTGTCTAAAATTTGCTGTTTTTCCATCCCTGTTTCAATGTGATCTTTGGGGTTGAGGAAACTTGTACTGATCAAAGTCATAAAGCATGATCCTTACTGCTTATGCATCTGACCAAGGTACTGAAGTGTCCTGGGTGAGAGCTAAATTGGTAAGAAAGCATAATTTTACATGGAGGAGAAAGTATCTTTGTGCCATTATAGATAATGAAGGAAATGAATAATAGAGGAATAGAAATTTCTGAATATCACTTCTCAATTTTGTAGTCTCAGGTCATTCATAATTTTTTGGGAGGGAGTGGTATGGTTATAATAGATGGAATTTTAAAACCACTTCAAGTTTACAAAATGTTTTTATCAATGCTACCTTATTGGATCCCTATAACAGTATAGTGAGGAAAGTACTACAGATATTAATCTCCAATTTACATATTAAGGAAACTGAATTGCAAAGGTTGTGACTGACGTATGATCATATCTAAAAAGTGTAAGAGATGCGATTTAAATCCAGGTCTTTCTGATTTAGTTTATTATTCTAACCATTTAGTCAGGCTGCTTCTCAAAAATAAGAGGTAGACTGCTTTTGCTTTTTTCTTTTTCTTTTAGCTTTAGTCAATATCCTGTTATTCATATATAAAAATAATGGCAAGGGCTCAAAGTACATGTACTAGAGGAAACAGTATGTTAATATTTGCATAAATAATGCAATCTATGTCTCCCAAATGCCCCCAAAGAGGAAACTCCCTTTTCTCCCTTTCCCCCCTTTCTCCCAAACACAAGGCTTTAGGGATCGGCCTGACCATCTCAAGAGCAGGCCTATCCTGGTTGGCTCACAATGGGCAATTCTCCACATGTTTTAAAATTCACTAAAAATTTTTGAGTCCTAAGCCTCTCCCCTCTCCCACCCATTGAAAAGGCAAGCAATATGTCACTCATACATGTGAAGTCCTGCAAAACATTTTTACATATTAGCCAGGTTACAAAAAAAATAAAAAAATTCCCAATCTACACTGAGAGTTCATCAGTCCTCTCTTTGGAGGTGATTAGCACTTTTGATCATGGGTCCTTTGGAACTGTCTTGGATCACCGTGTTGGTCACAGTAGATAAATCTTTCAGAGTTGCTTGTCATTACAATACTGCTATTACTTTGGTTCTTTTGCTGGCTCTACTCACTTCACTTTGTATCAGTTCATATAAATCTTCTCTGGCATTTGAGAAACCATCCTGATGATCATTTCTTATGTTGTTGTCACTTAGTTGTTTTCAGTCATGTCTGACTCTTCATGACCCCTTTTTTCTTTTGTTAAAATTTTATATATTTATTTTTAGTTTTCAATGTTCATTTCCACAAGATTTTGAGTGCCAAATTTTCTCCCCAAGTCTCCCCTCTGCCCACCCTAAGACAGCATATATTCTGATTACCCTTTCCCCTAATCTGCCCTCCCTTCTATTACACTCCTCCCTTCCCTTATCTCCATCCCTTCTATTTTCCTGTAGGACAAGATAGATTTGTATACTACATTACCTGTATATCTTATTTCCTAGTTGCATGTAAAAAACAATTTTTAACATTTGTTTTTCAAATTTTGAGTTCCAACTTCTTTCCCTTCCTCCCTCCCTATTTATCTCCACTGAGAGGGCAAGCAATTAGATCTATGTTATATATGTGTAGTTATGCAAAACACTTCCATAAAAGTCATGTTGTGAAAGATTAACTATATTTCCCTACGTCCTATCCTGCCGCCTCATTTAGTCTATTCTCTCTTTTGACTCTATCCCTCCTCAAAAGTGTTTACTTGTAATTACCCCCTCCTACCATTTGCCCTTTCTTCCATCATCCCCTCTACTTCACACTTATTCCCTTCTCCCCTACTTTCCTGTAGTATAAGATAGATTTTCATACAAATTGAATGTGCCTGTTATTTGCTCCTTAAGCCAAATGTGATGAGAGTAAGGTTTACTTTTTCTCTCACCTACCCCCTCTTCCCCTTCATTGAAAAAGCTTTTTCTTGCCTCTTTTATGTGAGGGATAATTTGCCCCTCTCTATTTCTTTTTTCTCCTCTCAATATATTCCTCTCTCACTGTTTAATTTTATTTTTTTAGATATCATCCTTTCCTATTCAACACCTGTACCCTGTGCCCTCTGTCTATATGTATAATGTCTATGTATATAATCACTCCAACTACCCTAATACTGAGAAAAGTCTCAAGAGTTACAAATATTATCTTTCCATGTAGGAATGTAAGCTGTTCAACTTTAGTAAATCCCTTATGATTTCTCTTTCCTGTTTACCTTTTCATGCTTCTCTTGATTCTTGTGTTTGAAAGTAAAATTTTTTTATTCAGCTCTGGTTGTTCCAACAAGAATGCTTGAAAGTCCTCTATTTCATTGAATATCCATTTTTCCCCCTGAAGTATTATACCCAGTTTTGCTAGGTAGGTGATTTTTGGTGTTAAT
>JAQQSK010013999.1:0-11284 GCA_028658325.1 Potorous gilbertii
TTCAGAGAGTCCTGGAAAGACTTATATGATCTGATACTGAGAGAAAGGAGTAGAACCAGGAGAACTTCGTGCACAGCAACAACCACAGTGTGTGAGAGTCTTTTTCTGGTAAACTTGGAACTTCATTGCAATGCAAGGACTTTAAAAAAAATTCCCAAGTGTTATAAGGCAAAATGCCACATCCAGAGAAAGAACTATAGAATTCAATTGCAGAATGAAGTAAATCATTTGTGTGTGTGTGTGTGTGTGTGTGTGTGTGTGTGTATTGAGTTTTGGTGTGTTAGATGATTTCTCCCACTCATTTTAATTCTTCAACACAGCATGACTGTAGTGAAGATGTATTTCATAGCAATGTATGTGTAGAACCTATACAAAACTGTATGCCATCTCAGGGAGGGAGGGAAAAATAATAATCTAAGTTATATGGTAGTGATTGTAGAATACTGAAAATAAATAAAATTAATTAATTTTAAAAAAAGAAAAAGAAAAGAAAGAACATCTGTTTGGCGTATGTGCTTTGTTAAACACCATACCTCTTCTGGCCCAAGGTTCGGGAAACTCTTTGTCTCCTCTAGTGTTACAAGTTCTGAGGTTTCAGAAAGGCAAATGGGACGCCATGTACACAACCTGGCTTTCTGGGACGGTCCCTACCTATAAGCCCTGCCTGGTAACAGGTAACAAGAACAAAGCTGTGGACAAGGAAGGACCACAGAACCCTTTCCAGCACAAAGAGAGCCTTTTCTGGGGAATGGAATTGGACTGTGACAAACCCCAGCTCACCAGGTGAATGACTCTCAACAGGCTTGGCATGATTCTCGAGACCCTGCTGCAGGTAACTGGGGACCCTGCAGAGCTACCTTCTCTAAAGGTGCTATAAGCGTCATGGCATATGACATGGCTCTCTGACAAGGAGGAAACTGGCAGAGCAGCCCACAGAAAGTCATCTTAACTTTACCCTGGCCCCATGAACTCATCAAATGAAGAGGTGTTTGCCTCTTTAAAAATCATCCTACACTGAAGAAATCCAACAGGCTGTCTGAAAGTTATATGATGCTCAGGCTCAGGGGTAAATGAAGGCAGCTCAAGCCAGCTTGGAAGGGCTGATTGTTAAATGTTCAGTGTCACCATTGGTCCCTTGGAAACTGGCAAATGATATAAATTGGGCTTTATTTGTTTTCAGTTGTCCAGACGCACAGTAATGGGGAAGATGACAATAATGCAAATTAATTTAAAAGTGTGCTCTGCATGTATCCTACCCTCCCCACCTCCAACCCCCAGCCTTGGCCTCCAGCCTGTTGTTAAACATTGGCCGTCACACCAATGCCGAGATTTTATCTCCAAATCCGGGAACATAATAGATGCTTGTTGTCTGAATGAAAAACAAAGAATTAAACCTTCTGTAGGGCAACTAGGTGGTACCGTAGTGTGACAGGGCATCGAGCGCTGGGCCCGGAATCAAGAAGACTCATCTTCCTGAGTTCAAATCTGGCCTCAGACACTTACTGTGTGACTTTGGGCAAGTCACTTCACTCTCTATAAAATGAGTTGCAGAAGGAAATAACAAACCATTCCAGTATCTTTGCCAAGAAACCCCCAAATGGGGCCATGAAGAGTCTGAAATGACTGAAATGGTAGAATAACAAAACCTGCACCGTCAAGAAACTTACAATCTAGTGGTGAAACAAGTATTTACAGGATTGTATACAGAATAAATTGGGTCAAGATCCTGCTATTAGCACACCACCTCTTATATTACAAAGAAAGGTAAGTACTGTGCTCCAGGAAACAATTCCATCATCTAGGTGACATGATTTGTAACTAACTTGATGGACAATGTCGGGTCACTAGAGGGTGCCACGGAGCACTAGCCATGGAGTCAGGTTAAGCTCTAATCCTACCTCAGACACAGTGTAGCTGTGTGACCCTGGTCAAGTCACTTCGCTTCCTCAGTTTCCTCATCTGTAAAACTGGCATAATAATAGCACCTACCTTCTGGGGCTGGTGTGAGGATCAGATGAGATAATTTTTGATAGGTACTTGGCAAATCTTACAGCCCTCATCATAAGAGCTAGCGTTTGCTCCTTAGAAGAATGTTGCAGATTTCATGAGTAGGGCACGTGTGTATGTGTGTAACAGGTGTTTTTATTTCCTCAACTTAACTGCAAGCATTCTTAGAGAGTGCTGACAGTCTTAGCCTTGGTACAGGTGGTGCCAGACAGAAATAATTGGTTGTCTAAACAAAAGAAGTGAAGTCAGAAGAGATGGTGAATTGCCTTGTGATTTGTTTAAGCCCATAAGGGTTTGCCTTAATAATAACCTACATAGTTCCTGGATCAAGGCCCAGGCCTCAAAACTCCGGAAGTAAATCCTTAAGTAAATACACTTGGCATTCCTCATTGTGAATCACTCTCACCTGCAACTTGGTTGGGTGTGCTCACCCCAGGCTGGCAAGTGTTCTCGAAATGGTTTTTCTGCTTTAAGTAGCTCTTACACTGGGGGCATCAGCATTACTTGTTTGCTTCTTCCTTTTTGTATTCTCAGAGCCTGGTGATATGGATACAAACGGTGCCCTAGAGGTTCAAAGGAATATGAAGGGTCACTTTCCCAGGCCCCCGGAGGGGTTTTGAGGCTCATGCTGTAGCCATCCAGTAACCTGAGACCCTGTAACTTGAGAGTGTCCTAAAGCCCTTTTCCCCTTCTCTTGCAATACCGTACAACGTGTACCCTAACCCTTCATCCTGTGTTCCCTCTCCCATCATCCATCTTCCTTAGTCTGTCATGGCAATAACAACCATCTTCTTCCTCCTGTTTCTTCTTACCCTATTCCTAACCCTCAGCCCCCATAAAGAAACCCTAAAAATTACACCATCATCATTGGGCTGTAGAGCTTTGTGTTTGTATAAGCCTGATCCATCCTTATATCAGGGATTCTGTTTAGCTCCCTGCTAATCTCAGGGCCCGACTGATTCACATAATAAAGCTCCCAGTGACTTCAGAGAAAGTCTAAGGGAATTCTTTCACACTTGAACTGCTCTCCCAACTCTGACCTCAAAACATGTATAGGACCCAGTATATATTAGGCACTCAATAAATACATGCTATTTTGTGGAATGTTGTCCCCAGGGCTTAGTATAGGGCCTGGCACATAGTGTGTACTGAAATCAATGCTTTGATAGCTTGTTAGTTAAAACCAACAAACCATGACTGACTGACACACCTTTGTGTTCTCTGAAGCCCCTGAGAGTGAAAGTAGATAGAGCCTGGGGTGTCCCCTCCACCTCCCCAGTACCTTTGTTCTTCTAATTGGCTTTTATCTCTTGTAGGGATGGACGAAATGCATTTTGTGGGATTACCTTCCTTTGGGAGAAGGAATGTGAGGGCAAGTCCAATGAAGAAAAGTGCCCCTCTTCTGCAATAATCATGGTTCATGTCACTTATAAATCATGAAAGACCTTAGAATTATGTTTAACCAATTTCCAGCATGCCTTATAAAAATGAGTAAATGTAGCAGAAGAAATCTAGTTTCTGTGAGCAGACTCTGAAATTGGATGCCTTTTAAAATGTTTTTTATTTTATTTTCAATTTATGGAATAAGACAAGCATTTATTTCCATCACATAATATAATAAAAAAGATGATTGCACGGGAAACCACAAATCTATTATGTACAACTTGCCATTCCTCTTCAATTCATAATAAAGTTATCATGTATATTTCTTTTTTTCCGTTTTTTCTTCCCGGCCCCAAGATGACTACCATTAGACAAATTAACCCAGAAATCATTCTATATATATTTATATTTGTCATTTCTTTCTCTGGATGCAGATAGCGTTTTCTATTATAGTTCCCTTGTAGTTGATTTGAGTGTTAAGATATTCAGAATAGGGAGCCATCTCTAGTCATCCTAATGTCTGTCTCACCACTGGACCCCGATGGTTCTGGAGGATAAGGTGTGAGGCTGGTGACCTTGCACAGCCCTGCCTCACTTAAATCCAATTCACTTGCATGTCATGGCATCGCCTCCCTGATGTCATAGTCCTTTTTGAGAATGAAGAACCTAGTCATTCACAGTTCTTTTTCAAACAATATTGCTACTGCCGAGTATAACTTTCTCTTGGTTCTCCTCATTTCACTGCATTATTCTATACAAATCTTTCCATGCTTTTTCTAAGATCATCAAGCTCATCATTTCTTATAGCACAGAAGCATTACATCACGATCATACTCTGAATTTGCACATTAACTCAGATGTGTAAAAATACCACTATAGCTACTCTTGGTCTTAAGTCACTGCCCTAAAGGTAGGTTATGATGAACATGCCTGATTTGGAAATGGAAGACTCACCTTTGAATGTATGTAGGTGGGGAGAGTTGGGGGGTGATCCACTTACACAAGATTCCAGGTTCTCTTCAACCTTTAGGTCTCATTCCTTTGAGCAGCCTCAGCTCCAATCAAGGCAGAGGTATAGTACGTTGTATGACAAGACCATCTGGTAGCTCCACCAACATGCCAGGCTGTTATAGTATGTTACTCTTAAGTCTCTTAGATTATCATCACAGAGGAAAACATTAGCGTTTGTTCATTACATGATATGGAGACATTCCTATGAGTAACTACCTCATAATCTGAACCTCTGCCAGCTGAATGGTTTTTACTTCCTGTTAGGAATCAAGTCTGACTGCATAGCTTTGGTCTGGCTAGGGTAGATTATCTACTGGACAAAGGGCACTGCTGCTTAGATCCTGGCCATTCACTGAATGATTTTGGGAAGGAAAAAGCAGAAAGTCACTATCATGGGTAATGATATGAACCAGACATGGTCCCTGCCTTTGGACTCATTTGATGGATAAAATCAATCTCTGATTTTTCTGTACTGGATTCTAAATAAAAAATATTGAAACAATTTTTGGATTTCATTCTTCCTTTATCCCAACATAGTTTTGATAGCTGACTTTCTGCAGTCAATCTGGAGGGAATCCTGACTGATAATTTAACTTTGCTGTTTCCCCTCCCCCCAATTGATTTGGGCCAAATAACCCAGTAGCTTTCAAAGTTTCTAGAAAACTCCCTGAAAGGGAAGCAAGTCACTCCCCTGGGGCTTATTGGACTGATAGGGAGGTACGGTGTGTCTGTTTACACTGGCAAAGAATAGCAGTGTGGCTTGGCTTCAGGGCAGAAAGAACAAACTTTGAATGTATTGACATAAATGCCCCATGATCCTTTAATGTAGCACTCTAGGATTCCCTGAAACTTGAATAATCTTTGGAGAATTGAGACAGGGGGAGAATACTTGGAGGGTATAGTCAAAAATAATGATGATAACACAGCTCCCATTCACTGTAAGTATGAGCAAGGAGAGAGAGAGGACAGCGGGAAGGGAGGGAGATGGAGAGGCACTCGCAGCTAGCTCAGGAAGGTAATGAAATAACAAGGCACTGTTCACATTTAGCCAGTGTTCAGCCCTAACAAGGGGCCAGGGATAGCAAGACTACAGTTATGTTCATTCATAGATTGAGAGCTGGGAGGGACCTTAGAAAGTGCACAGCTAACCTCTTTTATTAATAAAGATACCAAGGCTCAGGGGGATTTAAATCCACATCTGACCAACTGAGTCCAAAGCCCTCCCTATTTCTCTACCCTGATTCTCAGATTAAACAGTTCCTTCTTTTAGCCTTACCCATTTCTGTCCTGGAATAGGAGTTCCTTGCTGAATGGTGATCATTCTGATATGATTCCTGAATAGTAAAGGGTGTGGGGCTTATAGTTTCTAGATAGAGATCTCTGGACTGAATCTCTGGTGTTGAGGAATCTTTGATAACCTCTCTTCTCATGGAAGGAGAATGCTTCCTACTCATGGGAAGTTAAAAGTCACCATGAAATAGAAGAAAGAAATTTACTTTTAGACACATTTTTAAAAAAAATTTAAATATTTAAATTTTTTATTCCAAATCCCCTCTCATTTCTTTCTCCCTCATTAAACACCGAGAAAGCAAGAAAAGCTGTATAGTATAATATATAGATACACTATCTATATCTAATATATGTTATACTGATACATATACATATATAATACTCTACTGTATCTAACTATATTTAGTAAAGCAAAACAAATTTCCACATTAATCATGTCAAAAAAAATACTTCAAATGGCACTGGGTTTATCTGCTATCTATCTGGAGCATGTTTCATCATGAGTTCTTTGAAACACTCAGTAACTGATCAATACAATGGCTAACTGCCATTCCAAAGTTTGTCATCTTTATAATATTGCTGTTATTGTACAAATTGTTCTCCTGGTTTTGTTTGCTTCACCTTACATCAGTTCATGAGCTTCTTTAGAAGCTCTTAATATATTAATTAATGAAGATGAGGAACATATTCCGTGACTCTTAAAACCCTTTATTTGGATAGGTCCTCAAAGGCCTCCTAGCCTACTGGTGCTTTAGAGACAAGTCCCTCAGAAGCATCTAAGAGGCGATCATCTGGTCTTTGAAAGACCTGAAGAGTCTTCTAGTAATCAGCTGGTCTTTGAAAGACCTGAATAGTCTTCTAGTAATCAGCTGGTCTCCAGCCCATTCCAGTTCTGGATAATATTGGGTTCAGGCTGCAGATGTCTTCAGTCTAAGACCCATCTAGACTGTCAGAAGAGCTAGCTCTTCCCACTCAAATTCCTAATATTTTTAACTCAATAACTAGAACTTCCTTATTGATCTTAGTATACTGGAGTCTGACTGTAAAGGGCTTGATAGTGCCAGATTCTGAGACTGATTTGTTATAGATAATAGTTTCTGAAGGTTGTCTTGGGCAGGTTAAAGACAGGGTCAGATTTGTGTATTTTGGTAGCTCTGGATATGATGAGAAAGGTGAAACTAGAAGCAGGAAAACCAGTTAGGAAGCTGTTATAATAATCAAGGCCAGAAGTAGCGAAGGCCAAATCTTCTGACTCCTGTGCCACAGATCTGCTGTACCTGCCCAGCTTCTGTAAAATTGTAAGATCTTATTAGCTGGGGTTCCATTCAGTGGCGGGTATTAATGAGGGAAATTAAAATGTAATTACTCTGTGAATTCATTTATCCCTACGTTCTCAACTGTCTTCGGGAATCATTTGAAATAGAGGGATTTGAACTAGACAATAGAATTCATAATTATGTGAATTTGCAGCTGGCTGAATGGTTGGCCCTGGAGAACTGTAGATCTCTGTCTGATGTCCGTATTGAAGGAGATTTCCAGTATCCAACAGAATGTGTCCAAATTCTAGCTCTGTACCACTTAACATCTTGATCAGATATTTGGATAAAGGGAGGATGGCATACTTCTCGAAACTGTGTGTGGCACAGAGCTGGGTGGGAGAACTAAGAAACTACATGATGGAGCTAGAGCACTGAGCTATATAATGAGTAAGATTAACAATAGATGCAGAGTTTTTAGCATTTGGTTCAAAAATCACTTTCATAAATACAAGATGGGGGAAGTGTACTTAGATTGTTTTTCTTTGGAAAAAGGTGGGTTCAAGTGCTTCAGAGTATTCAGAGGACTCAGTATAAATTGGCAGTAAACGAAGCTAATTCAATTTTAGGGGCTATATATTTTTTAAAAGCATAGTTTCTCCATGTAAGTTGATAACCCTATACACACGATGTATTCAGTTCTGGATGGCACATTTTGGGAAAGATATTTACAAGCTGGGGAGACTCTATAGGAGATGGCAAACAGGATTGTAAAAGACATCATGAGGGTGAACATGGGGCGTTTAGTCTGGTAGAGGAAGAAATGGGATGTGTGGAGAGCTAAAAGGTCTGCACGTGGAAGGAGGAATCTGGTTGGTCCCAGAAGGTAGATCTACGGTCCCTGGGCGGTGGCTGCTGCTGCTGTTACTGTTAGCAGCTGCTGTTAGTGTTACTACTGCTGTGGCTGTCGCTGCTGTTACTGTTGCTGCTGCTGTTATTGGATTTAATATGCTGGAGACTGGAGCTTCTCATTCTGCTGAATGAATGGCTGAAGAGAGGACTGAAGAAAAAGTCTAAGATCTGCCTCCTTAGCAAAATAGGTCCAACATTTATATTTCAAGGAAATGTGAAGAGAATTCTTGATAAGCTTTTAATTGGTATCTTGAAAGAAATGAACTCGGATATCAGTTCAGGCCTGAGAAGTCCCTTTCAGTGATTAAACGCTGTTTATCTTCTCATGGCAGACACAGTGTGTCAGCATTGTTCGTACATTATGTAGCTTGGGACATTGTTAATCAAGTGTGTAGCCAGTACCTTTACTGTTTAAGTATCAGAGATGAGCACTGTGTGTACAAGTGTGTATATTTAAAGTTTAAGCTGTTAAAACTTAAAACTACACTAAGATGTTTTGGGACACCATGTTTGTAACATACATGCATGCACACATACATACATTATAAATATGCACATAGAAAACTAGCCAGATACATAGAGTAAAACAGGGATTTTAGGTTTACTCTTTTGCATGGGGTGGTCTGTCTTCTCTCTAATTGGTTCATTTTCCAAATTCATTCTCAGTCCACTCTGATCCAATCAGGAGGCAGGTTGATATTTCATCATAAAAGACTAAACTTGCAGTATCTCTAGGGCAGCTAATTAATGACAGAAAATCCCAAATGTGTGCTGTATTTTTTTTTCCTCTCATACCAGGTCCTGCTTGACTCTTGGTGTCTGGAAAAATAAGCTCCTCTCTTGGGCCACCTTACCTTGTGGTACTAGCCCCCTCTGAAGACTTCTGATCCTTTCACATCTTTTCTGTATCCAATTCATGGATTCATAGGATTCATTCACATAGTAAAGGATCAGAGGCTTGAGAGACCTGTCTACACTCTCATTCTATAGTTGAAGAAACCAAGACCTAAGAGGGAAAGGGTGACTATACTACTGCCCCAGGAGAAAACAGACCAATTCACTAAGCATTTACTAAGCCTCTGCAAATGGGTCAGATCCTGAACAAGGTGTAGGACCAGGTGTGAAGAGAAAAATGAAAGCAGTTTTTGGGCTCCCAGAGCTTACTTAGCCTCTGGCAGGGGAGGGACAAGATAGTCCCAGCCGAATAGGTACTCTTCTTAATGGAGATAGAGACAGAGAATCTGACCCCTCTGTGGGGTCAAGATCAAGCCCTGGTGAAAGTATAAGTTTAGAATGTCTTGGCGGGGGTAGTAGTGAGGGCAAGGGTGGTGGTATCTCAGTCTTAGGATAAATAAGGAAATGCAAAATGTATACAAAGTAGAGAAAAGGTGATTGCAGAGGAGCACTGGATACTGGGAGGATCAGGAAAAACCTCCTGTAGAAAGTGGCACTGGAGATAAGCTTTAAAGGAAGCTAGATTATTTGTGAGGCAGAGGTGGGGCCACAGAAAGTACCAGGTATGACAGCTTGGGCAAAGGTAGAGAGATAAAAGTTGGAATGTCATTTGTGCAGAATAGCAAGTAAACTAGTTTAACTGATCTGTGTGTAAAGATCAGTGTGTAAAGATGTATAATATACCTGAAAAGGTAGCCTGGAATCAGATTGGGAAGGATGATGAATGTCAAGCAATGGAGTTTGCATTTTATCAAAAGGGGCTCACTGGAGACTTCTGAGCAGGGGATTGACAGGTTCAGAGTTGTGCTTTAGGAACATTATTTCAATAGCTGTATAGAGATTGGTGGAGAAATTTGAGGCAGAGAGTCCACTTAGAAGGCCATTGCAGTGAAATTGGAACACTTTTGCCTGAATAAAAGCAATGTATCTTGGATTAGAGAAGATGTAAATTGGGGGAAGGGGTGTGGGACAGAAGGGGAGAATCTTTGTATCATATACCTCTGATAAGGATCAGATGTCTAAGATACTTAGGGAACTAACACAAGTATATGTATATGACCAAGAGTCATTCCTCAAAGGAAAAGTGGTCATAGAGGACATACAATCAGATTGCAAAAAGAAGAATTACAATCTGTTGACAAACATGTGGAAGATTTCTACAAATTGCTAATAAGAGACAGGTCAAAATAATTCTGAAATTTCACTTCAGGTCTAGGAACCTGACAGATAATAGTCGATGAGAGAGAGGCTTCAATACACTTGGTGGAGCTATGAATTGCTCTGTATGTTTTTAGAATATTTTCTTGTGTAGCAAATTGAAATTATGCCTTTTAAAATATGATTAAAATGCCCTCAGACTCAGAGAATCTGCCGCAAGGCACACAAGCCAAGTAGGTCAAATACAAAAGTAATGCTACCATAAAAAACAAAATGTCTATAGTAACATTTGGTGGGTGTGTGTGTGGTGGGGGGGGCGCTGTGGGGTGGTGGTGGCAGCATGTGGTCGCAAGGAATTGGGAAGCAAGACAGCTGTCCATTGATTGGAGAATGACTGAACAAAGTATATTTTTTAAATTTAAATATATTTTAATTCCCCAAATTACATGTGAAAACAATGTTTTAAACTTTTTTTTTTGTTTTGATTCCAAATTCTATCTCTCTCTCCATTCCTCCCTCCCTCAGATGGTAAGCAATCAAATTACATGTGCAATCATGTAAAATATTTCCATAATAGTAATTTTGTACAAGAAAACATAGAAAAAGAATGAAAGTGGAAAATAGCGTGTTTCAGTCTGTGTTCACACAATATCAGTTCCTTTCTTTGGAGACAAACAGTCTGCTTCATCTTTAGTCCTTTGGGATTGTCTTGGATAGTTGTGTGGCTGTGAATAGCTATGTCATTCAGTTTTTTATTGTACAATGTTGCTGTTACTACGTATAATGTTTTCTTGGTTCTTCTCACCTCACTTTGCCTCGGTTCATGTAACCCTTTCCAAATTTTTCTGAAATCATTCTACTTGTCATTTCTTTCTTTTTTTTTAATATAAATTTATTTATTTAACTTTTTACATTCATTTTCACAAAATTTTGGGTTCCAAATCTTCTCCCCATTTGTCCCCTCCCCCAAACCCCAGTACACTGAGCATTCTAATTTCCCCTATCACCAATCTGCCCTCTCTTCTTTCATCCCTCCCTTCCCTTACCCCATCTTCTCTTTTGTCCTGTAGGGCCAGATAACTTTCTATTCCCCATTACCTGTATTTCTTATTTCCTAGTAGCAAGAACAATACTCGACAGTTGTTCCTAAAACTTTGAGTTCCAACTTCTCCCCATCCCTCCCTCCCCACCCATTCCCTTTGGGAAGGCAGGCAATTCAATATAGACCATATCTGTGTAGTTTTGCAAATGACTTTCATAATAGTCGTGTTGTGTAAGACTGACTATATTTCCCTCCATCTTATCCTGCCCCA
>JAQQSK010014000.1:0-11284 GCA_028658325.1 Potorous gilbertii
GTTACTCTTGTGTACACAGGTTTCCTGACTCATGCTCCTCTCTGCTAGTTTTCTGTGGTAGTGCGTTAACTCTCCGCTATGGACACCGTGTGCAATTAGTGGTAGAATATGACTCAAGTTTATGGGGGATAATACTAGGTTTTAATTATTCTTACTTTCTCCTGAAGATATGTTATGATTATTCCTGATTTTGCCTTCCATTAAGTTAATGCCATGAGTATTTTTGCTTTTGATTTATTGTTAAATAAATGTTTCATGTTTGAGAATAAGTGGTATCATACTGATTGATTCTTTGTAAATGAGAAGCATACCAGTGGGGTCTCAGGAGCTAAAATAGTGAATAGTAAGAGAATATTCCATGCCCATTAGGGTTATATTTAGGACTTCGAGAGAAACTAGTGAATAAACAGCAGCATGACATACTCCCATCTGGGATACTCAGATTTGTCAGTGTGAGTGCAGGTTGGTTGAGCAAACCATTCCAGACCTTCATGCTCCAGCCATACATACTATACTTGAATTAGCTTGTGTGGAAATAATAGCAAACCCTTCCTTTTCCCCACAACTGTCAAAAGGACAGGGAAGACAGGAAAAATCCAAGAGATAGGCCAGCCAGAGTTTTATCTTGAGATGCCACTAGACTAATGAAAACTGGCTGGGTAATAATTGATGTTTATGAAGCCGTTGAAAGCCTGTGAAGTCCTTTATGAAGCTCTGCGAAGCCTGTAAAATGCTTTATATGTATATCTCATCCGATCCTCCTAATAATCATGTGAGGTCGTATTCTGTCTCACAGGGTTAATCAGGGAAACCCCTGCCTTGCTGCTCTGGGACACTTCCTAGGGAGGTGGGTGTGAAATCTAGGTGTTTGCTAAGTGATGGGAGCTTTGCTGAGTGACTGGTTTCTTGCTGAGGTTATGCTAATGACTCCTGATTGGTCCCTGCGGCAGGGGGCGAGTATTGCTGCCAGAAATAAATTGCAGCTGGGAGTCAAAGGAGTCAGGCACTCTGTAGTCTAGGAGAACAGCGAGAAGAAATGATTTTACTTCTCTTTGGATCCTTCTTGAATGAATACATTCTCTCCCTTGGTCTTTGAACAAAGCGGTAGGGAGAGGATTTCTGTAGTCTTAAAAATTACGACTTCCCCTGATCACCCCTATTACAGAAAGATTTTATTTATGACTTCTCTTTTTACAGATGAGAAGTAATGTGGTACAGCAGATGGATCAAAACCAACAAGACCTCTATTCAAGTTCCACCTCTGACACATGTTGGCAGCATGACCCTAGATAAGTCACTTAACCTCTTAGTGTTTTAGGAAATTCTCTAGGACCATAAGTTTCAGAGAGGGTGCCATCTTGCCTGGCTCTAAGGAGTTTCCTCTCTTGGAAGTTCCCTATACCAGTGAAATCACAGGTATAGTCCCTATTCTTATTTTACAGATAAAGAAATGGTGGCTGGAGCATAGAGTCCATGGAATATGGGGAAAGACAGGAAAAGTAGAATAGCACTAGCTTTTATAGACCCTCAAGTGCTAGATGGAGATATCTGAAATGTACTTGGTAGTCAGTTGGGGAGGAGAGGGATCATTAAAGATTTTAGAATTCGGGAGTGACATGACCAGAGCTATGAGGAAGTAAGATTATTCTTGCAGGTATAGATTTGGGAGTAGTCTGTATTGAGGTGGCAGTTAAAACTGTGGGAGTGGAGATTTAATCAATCAGTCAATATTTAAGAAATGCTTACTCTATGCTAGGCACTGTGCTAAATACCGGGGATACACAAAGAGGCAAGATAGAGATCCTGCCCTCAGGGAGCTTAAAATCTATTGAGGGGAAAGACAAAATGCAAAAACATATATACCAAAAGAAGCCACATACAGGATAAATGCAAAAAAATCAACAGAGGAAAGGCACTAAAATTAAGGGGGCCGGTAATTAGGGAAGTCTTCCTCTCATAGAAGGTAGAATTTTCACTGGGGCTTAAAGGAAACCCAAGGAGGTCAGTAGTCACAGCAGAGGAAGGATAGCATTCCAGGCATGGGGGACAACCAGAAAGAAAGCCTGGATCAGAGATATGAAGTGTTTGGTTCAGGGACCAGCCAGAAGGCCAGTGTCACTCGACTGTATCAGGGCGTAAGGTATAGGAAGCTGAAGAGATTGGCGGGGAGAGAGGGGATATAGAGACAGCATGTTATAAAGGACTTTTGAATGCCAAACAAAATATTGCATTTTCACCTGGAAGAGTGGTGACACAGTCAGACCTGGTAAAGGTGAGAGAGAGTATACAGAGAGAGGGGAAAGCCAACTATTGACCACTGGGGAACACTCAAATTAAGTAAGAGGAGCTTAGTGAAGGGAACAGATCAGGAGCCAGTAAAGAGGCTCACAGACACTCAGAGGTTGTGATTTCTCTGAAGCCAAGGGAGAAGGGAGTACTGAGTAGGGGTGGATAAGCAACAATGTCAAAAGCTATAGGAAAATGAAGATTCAATGAATCAACAAGCATTTATTAAGTGCCTACTATATTCCAGTCTAGGTTCTCTAGGGATTCAAAGACCTAAGAGGAAAAACAATTGTCTGCCTGCAAGAAGCAAATAATTTTGCCAGGGAAATATATATCACCATATACAAAATAAATATAAGGTAGTGTAAGTGGAAGAAGCCAGGAGCTGGGGGAATCAGAAGACAGCAACTAAAGAAGGTCATTAGATTGAGCAGTTAGGAAGTCATTGGTGACATTAATGAGAACCATTTCAGTAGAGTGGTGGAGCAGAAGTCTACTCTCAAGGGGGTAAATGAGTAAGTAGAGCACAGGCTGTAGTCACCTTTTTCAAGGAATTTTCAGTGAAAGAAAGCAAAGAGATAAATGGAACCTGGATGGGATAGAAGGGATTAAGATGGAGAGTTCTAAGCTTAGTGACTTGACTTTCATCATCCAGGGAATATCCTAAAATCAGATGTTCCATGATGATGGAGTCCTTCCACAAAGATACGAGTTGTGGGAGGGGAATGGGCCTTTATTCAGATGCTGAAAACTTAGAGGTATTGCTGTGGTCTCTTTAGAACTGGCCACTAACAGGGCTAAGTCATGCCTCAGGTATTCTAAAAGGAGTAGTAATGCAGTTGACCTTGTTGTGATCTCTTTAGAACTGGCCACTAACAAGGTGATGTCATGCTTCGATATTCTAAAAGAATTAGTAATGGGTTGTCAATAAATTTATCTTGACTCTTATCTAACTGTTATCTCCAGACCTTTTCTTTGTGAGATTCTGGGGACCTGATAGCTACTTGGGCCTTGAAAACCTTCAATAAAATGGGATTGGATGTTGCAAGTAGGAGGCAGAATGGATATTTCTGCTTTGAAAACATTTGTGTATATGGGAAAGGGGTAGAGGTGGGGAAGTGAGGCAGTGAGGAAGCAGTTCAAGGAATAAGAAATTTTCTGCTCTGTTCCAGTACTCTTTGGGAAAGTTATCAAGGTCTTTATGGAGGAGGAGGGATTCAGGATCTCCTTGCATGATTTTGAGTTTAGAAGCCTTGCCTTCTATCTGCCATGACCATTGTTCCATTCCATTGTTTTGAATGTAGCAATATTCTGAACTCATTCAAGTAGAACAATCCATCTAAGTCTTCCCTTCGTGGTTCCAGAAACAGCCTGAGGGGTTGGGGGTGATTTTCTTTTTAATGCTGTCAGCTCCAACCCCCATTCTAGTGTGCTCTCACCACTGATAACACCAGTGATTAGCACCCCCAAGCCATTTAACCAATTAACAGCAATTAGCTCTTACAAGGAGCTTGCAAAAGCATTTATGAAGCATCTGCAAAAACATTAGAAGGAAAATTTCTGCACAGACTCTCCCTTAAGCCCTCCTTAGTCCCTTGGCAGAGTGTGCTCAGACTTAAAAAAGCTTCTACATAGCATCCACTTCACCAAGTTCATTTCTAAATGGAGCATGGCAGAAGAGTAGATGAGTCCACATCTCTGCTACATTCGTTTAGGTCTAACAAGTCATTCCCCACCATATGGAGTCCAATCTTGTCATGAACTCCTGCTCCTAAATTCTAGTGGCTCACTCTTCTAACTTTTCAAAGCTCACAAGGTTGTAGCCACCTCCAGTCTCCATCTAAAACAAGAAAAAACCAAATGCAAAGAGGCACAGAACAGAGACCCTTTTTCATGACTATATATTGGTTTGGAATTGTGAGAACTCAAGGTCTCTCCTTTTACACATTGTCTCTCTCATATACATAGCAGCTAGACAGAAAAACGTCAGAAGAAAGCTAGAGACTTGCTGTGGCTGGTCAGTACCTTTTGTATGAAGCCTAGTACCTGTTTAACCAACAGCAATCAGGCAACCAGTCAACAGTTTGTCTCCTCATCATATAGTTGGCAGACTGGAAACAGTTACAGACCATTTGAGGATGCTCAAGTCAGGAAGACTTCTATATGCATCACCATGCCTTTCCAGAAGCAGGCTCTCCAGTCTTCCTGTTCTAGGAAAAAGAAAAAGAGAAAGAATTGTACTATTTTTATTTTTATTGATGCTTTTTGTTGTTACATCATTTTCAGTTCAAATTTATCTCTCTTCCCTCCCCTACCCAATGAGTCATCCTTGTAAGAAATATTTTAAAAGAGAGAAAAAAACCAACTAATACATCACTTATGTCTGATACCTTATATATATATACCATACACAAAGTCCCTGACCTCTGCAATGAAGGAAAGAAGGTGCACTTTCTCAGCTTTTCTCTGAAGCTAAAGTTATGCATTATAATCACACAGCTGAGCATATTCTTTGTAAAGAGATTTTGCCATAGATGTTGAACCATATACTTTGATTTCTGGTTTTGAATATATGATCACCTTTCATATATATATCTGGATTCCTTAGATAGCTTTGGAGGGTAGCACTGATTCTGGATTCTCATCAGCCTTATCAACCAGGCACTCAATCAATAAACATTTATTAAGCACCTATGATGTGCTGGACACTGTGTTAAACACTGGGAATCTAAAAAACAAAACAGCCCTAGAGGCACTTACATTCTAATGGAAGAGACAACGTGCCCATATCCAGGTATACACACGATGCATACAAAGCAGACATAAAATATCCTTGGATGAAAAGACACTAGCAGCTGGAGGTGAGGGAGAAACAGAAAATTACCTTCTAAAAAAGGTAATGGTTGAGTTATGTTTAAATAGGGCTCTGTCTATAGCCAGCTGGATAATGCTATTCCTTATAGGCTGACAAGGGGCTTAGATAAAGGATGAATTTTAATGTTGGGTTGCTAACCAAAATGAACCCCTTCATTAAAACAAATTGGATGCTTGGTTACCAATAGTTACAGTGTGGAGCTCTGCTCTGCCCATCCAAGGACATTCAAATGCATGGTAATACCTCCCATGGCTTTACATAGGAATTCCAGCTTTCAAACTCAATTGTTTGATGGTTCCCTGCTGTCACTGGGGTGGCTTCAGTTTGCAATCCCTCTCCATTTTATCCCATGTGATTCCCCCCACCCTATTGTCTTTCTGTAAATTTGATACAAAGGGATATCTTTTAATAAGACTCCAAACTATATTATTAATTAATTACTCTACTGTTCCAGGATCTAGGTAGCAACTATTTAATAGTGCAGAGTTATGCTAAGAAGCACTTAAGATGAGAAGTGAATCATTCAGGCAATTGATGTGATAGGAGGAGCCTATGGAGGCAGGCTTCAGTTACCCAATTTGCAATCAGGCTAAGAAATTGGGAGTAGAGAGAGCCTGTATTCTTGTTCTGGGAAAGTGTCATGGGCTTTTGTAACTAAAACTTATCAGAGCCTTATTTAGCTTGTTATCATCTCATTGGAAAGAAGCATATAGTATTAATTCTGAAAAGTACCATTTAGAATCTATCAGAATGACAAACTGGAGTTTTGTCTCCTCACCATACTGGAATATGAGAGGTTAGTGATGAAACCACCCAGTTCTGTTGGGGACTTAGTTTTACCCCAAAAACCAGCTTGGGGGTAGACAGGCATCTGTTGTAATAAGACAGGTTATTACTGTTGGGATTGTGTTGACTACTCCAAGTATGCCATCTCCAAGATGATTTTTCTCAAGTAATTTTAGAGAGATTGATGAAGCTGTTTTAATGACAGTGAAGAGGAGACTTGAAATTTATTTTTAGGGTGTCATTTTGATGAATAATATGCCAGAGACTTCACAAGTAATCTCTGAGTGGTAAGGAGCTGGTCTTTAAATGAGAGGGAAGACTTTCTATGGAAAAAACCCAAGCTCTCACTATTTAACTAGATAATTGTTAAGTTCCAGCTACCGAATGAATGTAATTAGATTTGAATATAAGATCTAACTCTTCAGATACTAGTTTTCTCACTCCTTCCTTGGCCAAAGGGTAGATTGAACACATCTGATAAATGGGTATAGGGATGGGACCTTTGAGATCATTTCCCTAGAGAACTGCCAGGTGAGGAAACTAACAAGGTAGGTCATTAATTTATATAGACTTAGGGAGTTGTCTGGAATTTCATTGGTAGAAGGAGTTTCCTTCCTAGGAGTTGCCTATACAAATGAAGTCCGATGAGCACTCAAAACAAAATAAACAAACACATAAAAACTATGGAATTATTGAGAAAGGATGTAGAAACTATAAGCAAACATCTGACATTATCTACTCTAACCCATTAATTTTATTTTTAAATAGGCCCAGAAAATTAAGGCGTTTTTATCAAAGACACAGAACGAATAACAGAGCTGGAATTTGAACCCATGTTATTTGGGATACCTTGTACAGATCAGAGGTAGGACTTAAATCCAAGTCCTCCTGGCTTTGAGACCAACTCTCTATCCATTAAACCAGTGGTATCCATCCCCCTTGTCTAGAAATGGGGACCACTAAACTATAAGAATCCCTGCAGCTCGCTTATTGACTTAGAAAACATGTTGACATTTCTTATGTTCTATTGTATTTTGTTTATTTTATTATTTCCCAATTACAGTTTAATTTAGTTTATCAGCATGTGGGATTACCATGGAATACCATGGAAGTTAGTTGGATTCCTCTGCATTAAGTCATACTGCCTCTCTGAACATATTCTTTTTAAATTGGTTCAAAAGAAAGCCTGTTGAGATCTACTTTTTTTTTTTTTTTAACAATCTTAAGTCCTGAATATATCTGTCCCTCCACTTACCTAGGTATATGGACATTTTTTTTAAGGAGGGGGAACAAAGCAGCTCATCAAAACTAACCAACACATAAACCAAGTATATGCAATGTTCCACACCCAGAGTACCCCCCCATTGCAAAGAAGGAGAAAGGGTTTGTTTTAATTAAGTATTTTTAGCCATAGCAAATGGAGGACAAATCAGAGATATTCCTAAGAAAAGATGAAAAAGATAGCCAAGTTATCTATTCATGACATACAAGCTTGTTTCTTTCTGTTTTTTTCTTTCTGTTCTTCTTTCATTTGCCTTCTTTGCCTTCCTTCCTTCTTTGACCTTTGGTCTAAAACTATTTTAGTTTTCTTTTCTTTTCTTTTCTTTCTTTCTTTCTTTCCTTCCTTCCTTCTTTCTTTCTTTCTTTCTTTCTTTCTTTCTTCCTTTCTTTTTTTCCTTCTTTTGTCTTCTTTTTATCTCCAACAGTTAGCATAGTACTTGATATATGCATGATAAGTGCTTAATAAAATGTTGGTTAGGTGAATGACTCTCTGATTGGCCCATGCTCCAAGTCTTTCCAGCCTGGTATGATTGAACTGAGGTTGCCCCCTCCTGCTTTGGGGACCACTGACATAATGAGGCCTGTGAGTAGGATTTCAGTGGAAGAACTGTCATCTGGTTGCTCACTAATATCTTATAATTAGGCCTTTTTCGTGGGATGATCCTGGAGCACTTTTAAACTGTGAAGACTATGGCTACTTTAAAGGTTTATTTATGTACAGTATTTTATTTTGTCAGACATTCCCCTATAGATCAGGCAAAATGGAAAAGTCGCAATATTTCAGGCCAAAGAAACTGCTCTTGAGGAAAAACAACAGGACGTTGGCCTAAGTTGTACAAATGAACTCTGTGCATGCACTTAGATCATCTCTCGTCTCTCTAATTCACTCTGCTCAAGTGACTGGTCCAAAGGTACAGAGTTAGCTGGCTGATGTACGTACTGTAGCAGTGGAAAGAAATATTACTTCATGCTGAGGCTCTGGCTCTCACCAGCACTAGATAATACTATCTTGTCTTGTGGGGTGGGTAGTACTGTACTGTAGTAGACAGTTCTATTTCTTTTTAAAGCTGGATCAGCATGTACAATAAACAAAATGAAAAGACTCCATGTTAATAGAAGTCTTTAACTACTAATTTTGGTCCTACTTACAAAGTTTCAGAGGGACTAGGTCTCCACCTTTCTTCACTCCCTCCCTCTTGCCTAAATGACCCTCTGCTTTTGCTTTTTATCTTTGAAGTTTGCTAGTCCAATCCTATCTGGTTCCTAGCCAAGGTAGATTTGGTCGGGCAAGGCTGGGCTGGTAAGTGTCACATCTCTTCTGCAATCTGTTTCCCTAACCTGACCTTGGGTTGGAGGAAGTCACTTTCAGCTGTTTTGTTGTGTGTCATAAATTCATAATGTGGTCCCATTGAGCACAGATACTGGAACAGATCAGACCTAGAAGCCAGGAAACTTTTAGTAAACTTGGCCTATGCTCTTCTGGTACTAGTGTGGGAAAGTATAGCTCAGAGATACCTTCTCTTCTACCTGCTCTAAACCTATATAGATAAACAAGTTCTTCTTTTAAAAGTAAAATACATCTTGTCAGGGTTTGCCTTCTTGATAAATGAGCTCAGTCACTCAGAGGGACTTATAGTGTTGTTTGGGGAACATGAAAGAAAAGAGGGATAGCAAGATAATAGTTTTAGAGCCAAAAGGGACCTTAGAGGTTATCTGTTCTTTATATCTCTTCATTTTGCAGATGTGGGAACTGAGGCCTGGAGGAGTTAAGAGACTCAGTCAATTTTTTAAATCCACAGTAGAGAGATTGTAGTAGTTTTTTGGGGGAGAGAGTGATTCTGATGTGAATGCAATGTGGGTGCTTTGGATGTCTGAGGAACGGTATAAAAACAACAGACTCCTTGGGGAATGGAAGAAAAGGGATCCCAGTGGGCGACAGAGTGATTCTGGAAGAGAAGGAAGGATGTTCCATTATGCAATGTTGCAGAAGGTAGGCTGGTGCCATTGAAAGCTAGCTCATGTAATATCTACAGCACCTTGACCTTGACCTGATTTGTGAGTGGGGAACGACTTTTTATCTTTTGACACAAGAAATTACCCCTCAACAAAGGTATGTTTGATCCTGCAGGATAATGAATAATCGGGTTATTTGTAATGAACTGGCAAAGTTGGGAGGAAAAGGAAGAGCATGAGAGGACACTCATATTAGAAAGCTGCAGGCTAAAGAAAATGGAAGATAAGAAAAGGTTTGCTCTGTGGAGAGCTTACTGTAGGGCAAATATCTCTCTCTAATGCAAACTAGGGACAACCAGTAGTGACAGAGATAAATTGTTGAAGATTTCACAAGCTATATATGTATATATACACACACATACACACACACACGGTGTATATGTATATATATATATATATATATATATACACATACACACATACATACATATACATATGCATACATACATATGTATATAAAAGGTCCATATAGGTCATCTAGTTCATTCCCTTGCCTTTGTGTGGGACCATCCCACATAATTTCAGGCACTCAAGAATACTGAATTCTTATCCTACAACCAACATAGTTCATCTAAATGTAATGAGCTTGCTTTGTGTCCCATCCTCTAGCAGATGGAGGAAAAGGCTTTATTAGCACTGAGCCTATTACTGATATCTATGGAATGCTGGCGGTTAGGTTTCCTGAGTAACACAAATAATCAATACCACTTCCTGAGTTTGATCCTCTACCCAAATTTGAATCCAACTAAAGGCTCTATAGAATATACCATATTTTTGAGTTTGTTTCTGAGACCCAAGGGGCAGAGTCAATAGCTATGCTAAAATCAGACCAGTCATTCACTGTAAGAGGAGATTAACTTAATAGGATGTATTCATTCCAAAGTATGGTTGTTTCCCAGCATTTTAGTCATTTCAAGGTATTTATAAACTGATATTAGACTCACCTTTTTTTCTAACATCTGGGGTTCTTGCCTTATAGTAATTTCCTCTCAGATACAGAGCTTAAAGATCTGTGAATTATAATATTTTCCCCTTTCCTGTAAAAACAAAACAAAATATTATGTGGGTCCTTTCTCAGGTTTCAGATATCTATTGTGTGTGTGTATGAGAGAGAGAGTGTGAGAGAGAGAGAGATTTTCTGCTTCTCTTTCTACAGAAGCTTCTGCTTCTTTCACATTTGTTTGATATATATGTCCCATTAGTTTAACAGAAAATACAAGTTTTCATAAGAATCAGTAACTGAGCCAGCCTCTAGCAACCCATGACAGATACAAACCAGAACTTAAAATTCACTTTCAGTATCCTGTCAATGGTGATATGCGCCATCTTATGTCTATTTGAACTCTAACAGACTCGAATGGTTAACTAGTTTAAATGGACATGTAGTGACCATGCATCCACCTAGTCCACCATATTTATGTTTCAGTCTTGAAAAATGTACATAGTCAAATCCTGCTTTTAAAAAACAAAACATGCTGATTTATCTTTGGAAAACACTGATGATGATGATGATGATGATGAGGAGGAGGAGGAGGAGGAGGAGGAGGAGCAGGACGGAAAGGATGATAGTTATCGTTTACTTGAATTTTGTAAAGCATTGTCTCGTAATCTCAATTGATCCTCCCAATGACCCTGCTAACCAGGTATTACTGTTATACCCATTTTTCTATTTTGAAAACTGAGGCTGGGAGATGTTAAATGATTTTCCCAGAGTCACAGAGGTAGCATTTCTCTGAGGTTTGAATTCAGTTCTTCTTGACTCTAAGTCCAATATTCCATCTCCTACACCACAGAAGAAAGGAAATGAAATCAGTATTTTGCCATTTTCAACTTTATCAAGACAAATTCCTATGCTATTTATTCTGCGTAAGAAAGGAACTAATATGTATGATTAGAAAAAAAAAGTCAGCACGTCCATATAATTAGAGTCCAGAAAAAGTGTTGACCTTAGAATCAGGAGAACTGGGCAGCAATCTATGCTTTGACATTTACCCACTGAGTGACCATGGAGAGGAGATGTCAATTCTCCAACTCAGTTTTTTT